>JAADVL010000404.1:0-28098 GCA_023334995.1 Pythium sukuiense
TGTTTCGTTGTTTCGTTGCAAGCAGCAATGCGAACCTCTCGCAGGACAACGGAAGGGCTGCGTCCTCGATCGTAGCAGTCCACGTCCTGCATGGACTGCCTTGGTCGTTTGCCTCCAAGACAAACACCCATAGACAAAACCACACAGACTGGGTCCAGTCTCAAGCTACACGGTGGTATGCAGTGGGATTGTACCCGGTAGAGGCTCTAACGAGTGTCGCAGCGACTTTGAAGATGGCATTGTGAGTTCCCTTCAAAATTGCCGAGATCGATTGGTTGAATCGATCCGTCAAAATCGACCCTCAAATCGAACCAACAGATTTCCATAGTGAATCTCATATAAACGTAGCAGTTACAGTTTTGGCCTGTTTATGTCTTTGCGATCAGGTCTAATTGGAGTACGTGTTCGAATTTCGACCAATCATGTTGCCGTGGATGCATTGAAACACAGCATTAGAATCGACCGGTTTCGGCAAATTCACAATATATGGCGAACGTTTGGCGACCCCTAAATGCGTTGTTCTGCAAGCGCGGCGCGTGCAAGCCGCCTCTGAGGGTCTTGCCGGAGTGTGGGGAGCATGTCCGCCGAGGTGGGTGACCCCCGAGAAATTGTTAGCGGTCAGGCGTAATATTTTTTGCGTTGTGTTGCTGCAAGACGGCTACACGATCGTTGAGGACATGCAGCTACTGTTGTCGCACGATTACCGAGCTTCAGCACGCATATGGAACGTGAGCTGGAGGGATCATGGCGCGATGCCGCGGGAATAGCTCAATGAGCTATTGATATGTCTAATTTTGAAAATGCCTGATCATTTACTTCGAAGTATGTAATTTTGATTTTACACAAAAATCTCCTGTATTATTACATCTCGATTCCGCTTCTGTTGATTGGATGAAAATCAATTTTGGTGAGACTTCGGGGATCAGCAACAACTCACATCATCGCTTTTTCCACGAGGATGCGGCGCGGCAGCACAGTTGAGGCGCTGTACGCGGACGCGCTGGCGCTGGCGGAGCGCGGCAAGACGCTGTCCTCGTCTAGCGGCAGTCGCACGGAGGCGCGGCAGTGCTTCTCGGACGCGATCCGCATTTTCAGCCGCCTCGCGATCGTTGAGTCGGCGGCCAAGCGCGAACTAGTGAAGGAAGTGGTCCGTGAGCTCCAGGAGCGAGTCGCTAAGCTGGATGAGCTGCCTGAGGAGCAGCAGAGCGCCGAGGAGATGCTGGGGAAAGCCATGGAGATTCATGCGAGCGCGAAAGAGCGAGAAGAAAGCGGAGACCGTGGCAAGTGCATTGAGCTGTACATCTCGGCGGGCGACTGGTGAGTTTTGCAGTGACTGTGGTTCTGTGGGGAGGATTATTAGCTGCTGATGGTTTTGAGACTACTATGTGTACAGGTACATGAAGGCGTATACGGCGTTTGAAGCGGACGCGGCGAGTACGAAGGAGGTCGTGCGTGAGCAGATCGAGTACATCATCGACCACGTGTCGCAGATCAAGAGCGGGCCACAGGCTGAGGCGACATCGCATCCACAGGCACCTGTAGAACAAGTGCCATTGGCTGGGATGGACTGGCCAATGCCACCGGAAGACTCGCCATTGTTAGCCTCAGTACAAGCAGCACCACAGGGCCATGGGCTTCCGGATTCGCTCGTGCCGTTGGATGGAGCGGCGTGGCCCATGCCACCACTGGCTCCGACTCCAGTTTTACAGTCAGGAATCTCGCAAACGTCGGTGTCGAGTCAGATCCCAGGGAGTGCAGACGATGGGGCGCTGTCTTGGCCGATGCCACCTGGAGTAGACTCGACAATTGACGTCTTCGACTGGCCGCAGCCGCCTGTGCAGCCGGCCAAGAGGCGGACTTCTCGAGCGAGTACGCCACCGTCACGAACCTCGAGTAGTGACGACTTGCGGCCAGCACTGCGCCAGTCATCTTCGAAATCGATGGCTGACTCTACCGAGCCAGTACGAGAGGCTTACAGCCCGGCCGAGCTGGATGTGCTGCGGCGGTCGTCTCAGATCAACGGCCACATCTTTGTCCCGTGGCTTGACGACTTGGACTCGCACGAGAATTTCCGATCGGTGAACCTCTTCGTGGACCCTGATGGACTGGTGCCGCTATCAGCGAAGCAGGTTCGCAAAGGTGCGACCTGGATGCGGCCCGAGGAGTACGCTCAGCTATGCGCACAGACGCCTGTGATGATCGACAGTATCTGCCCGCAAGTCGTCAAGCAGGACATTGTCACCGACTGTTCGTTCGTCGCGTCCCTGTGTATCGCAGCTGCGTACGAGCAGCGATTCCACAAGCGGCTCATCACGAACATCATCTTCCCTGTGGATCCACGGACGCGACAGCCCATGTTCAATCCATTTGGCAAGTACATCGTCAAGCTGTGGGCCAACGGCGTGCCTCGCAAGGTCGTGATCGACGACTTTCTCCCCGTGAATACCCAGACCCGTGAGCTGCTGTGTTCGTGTACGACACGGCGCAACGAGCTGTGGGTGAGCCTTATCGAGAAAGCGTATTTGAAGCTGTGCGGTGGCTACGACTACCCCGGTGGCAACTCGGGGATTGATCTCTTCGCTCTCACAGGCTGGATCCCGGAACGGATTCCTATCGGAGACTTGGCGGAAGATGCTGCGCGAGAGGACCGGATCTGGGAGCAGCTCAAGAGCGCCTTCCATTTTGGCGACTGTATCATCACGATGACAACGGGCGACATCAGCAAAGACGAAGCCATAGAGATCGGGCTCGTACCGATGCACGTGTATGCCGTGCTGAACGTGTACGAGACGACAGTGTTTGATGAAGAGACCGGTGAACACAAGAAGCTTCGACTACTGCACGTCAAGAACCCATGGCGTAAGCTCAGTTGGCGAGGACCTTACTCGAGCAGCGACACGAAGACGTGGGAAGGAGCTATCGGCGAAGAGCTACGCGTCTACCAGCGGCAGTTCTATTCACTGGATGACCCCAAGACACAGTCAAAAGGAGCCACGGATGACGGTCTCTTCTGGATTGATCTCGCTTCTGTAAAGCAAAGATTCGAGAGCTTGTACCTCAACTGGAATCCGGAGTTATTCCCACACAAGTATGCGATCCACGAGCATTGGCCTCTGGAGTTGGGCCCAGCAAACGACTCAGCCACACTGGCCTACAACCCACAGTACTCGCTTCGCTTCATCCGCCGCCGTAGTGAGTCTGTCACGAATGCGAATGCTCGCGCGGAAGCGACCCACGCGTCGTCGTCGGTGTGGGTCTTGTTGACTCGCCACGTGAGCAAGGTCGAGCGTGAACTGGACAACGCGATGCAGCAGTTCCTGACGCTCCACGTGTATCGAGACACGGACGGACAGCGTGTGTTCTACAACCAGGACGCCATGTACCGAGGCACGTACAGCAACAATCCACACACGCTCGTCAGCCTCGACGTGGATTTCACGGATGAAGACCCCGAGCCAACCTTTGTAAGTCAATTTGGTCTGTTGCTCACCGACGATGGATCTCTAATTGGTGCCCTCTGTGTGTACTCGTAGACTCTCGTGGCGTCGCAGTACGAGAAGTTTTCGCCGCTGGACTACACTCTCTCTGTCTTCTCAACGACGCCGTTCATCTGTCGCCCCGTCCCCCATATCGACGCAGCACCCAACTCTGTGGTATTGCCTGGCGAGTGGGACTCTACGACTGCCGGTGGTCGGCCGTTCTTCTCAAGCTTCATGAACAACCCGCAATACCACGTGCAGCTCCACATCCCATCACTGACACGGCTGCTAGTGTTCCTCGAGACGACGGGCGACTCCGACGCGCCTGCGAATCTTCGCCTAATCACCCACACAAACAACCGCGCGTGTGGCCTGCCCGCCCTCTCAGACGAGTCCCCGCAGCGTATCCTCAGTTCGGGCGAGTACCGGCCTGGCTTCTGCTTCATCGAGTTTGATGGATCCACGACAGAGACCTCGGAGTCGGGATGCCTGGACATCGTGCTCGTGCCGTCGACTTTCGAGCCCAACACGCTGGCCAAATTCCAGCTTCGTATTGTGAGCGACCCACCGGAGGCGATCCTGCAAGTGCGAAAGCTGCTGTCGGAAGGATACGGAATGGAAAACGTGACGCTGCAAGGCGCCTGGGACTCGCAGCGAGGCACGGCCGCCGGCTGTGCGAGCTACGGCTGCTACACGTTCAACCCCAAGTATCTCATCTACGTCCCCGACGAGAGCCAGCTTTTCATTCGGTTGGTTCCGACCCGCAGTCGCAGTGGCGAAGACGGCTCGTCCTCGCCCTCGCCGTCGTGCAATGTGTCGATCTACGCCAGTACGGCGGACGGTTCGCTGCTGCTTTCCACGAACCCTAAGACCTCGTTCCGTCGTGCGACGTCCGACGACGGTGCGTACGCCTCGGGGAATCCGTCGGGAGTGGTGACCCCCAAGGGCATCACGTTCCCCATCGGCTGGTACGTTGCCATTCCGTCGACGTACGAGCCTCAGGAAGCCGCGTTTGCGCTGCGTGTCCATTCTAGCAAGCGCGTTGTCGTGCGGGTGCTGGAGAAATGATAGAAAGCCACGGAGCTGAGTGTGGAAATGCGTCTGAACGTGAGCGTGGCCTGTGGCGTGTCGTGAGATCTCTATTAAAATGGCGGAGAAGAAGGGGACGATAGATATTTTATCCGACTGTCTCGACGTCCAACACCTCCTTCAACAGATCGTACGCAGTGAGACTGATGCCGGTCGCCAGCGGACTCTGTAAGAAACAAAGCGTAACGTGAGATGACTATGTCAACAGCATACGTGTGTGTAGCCACCACAACGTATCGTACCCGCATCCAATTGACCGAAACTCCCTTGAAAAAGCCCCGCCATCCTTCGTGCTGGACGATGATGCGCGCCGTGGTGATGACGCCTGTGTATCGTAGCTTGCTGCCGTTTCCGGGGACGAAGCCGTCGGTCTGGATTCGCCGCCGAATGGTGTCCATAGGATACGTAGCTATGCAAAGAGAAACAAGGGATTCCTCAGTCGACCATGTGAAACTGCAAGCTAGTCAGCTCACAACAAGGTACGAACCTGTCTGGGCGATGCAGGCCGCGAGATATGAACACAGGAGCTTGGCCATGGGATGCAGCCGCACTGGCGCATCCTCCGGACTCGCTGCTCGTCGCTGCTGCACGTCGAGCATCATATGCTTGAACCTTTCGTTGAGCGTGAAGCCGATGCCAGTGTACGGAAGAGTCCCGAGCAGGGACGGGAGCAGGCCGCGTGTGAACGAGCGCGCGCCGTCGACGCGGTACATGTCCAAGATGGCCTGGTAGATCGACGTGTAGTTCTGCCTTCCCTGCTGTACCATGAATCGGGCACGCACGATATCCAGCGGATACGACAGCGTCAGCGACAGCCCACCGGCCATCGAACCAGCGGCGACAAGCTGCGCGTTTGATAGCTTCGTGAAGTCCTTGCCGATCCCTGCCGTGCCGGCGCTGGCTTTCCATTGCTCGGCGTGTTTGTAGTTGTACGCGTGGAACTGGCGTCGGAAAAAGTCGAAACTCGAGTGCTGGACACCGGCGTACGGCACGACACGGATCATGTTGAGCGTGTTGCCTCGGAACAAAGCCTTGAAGCCGTCCTGGACGTAGATTTCCTTGGCCAGATTGAAGGCATTGCGGAAGCTGAAGGCTCGCTTGTCACTGACTTGGAACATGAGTTTGATCCGGTCGACCGGCGCGAGCGTCGACTTGGCGACCATACCAGCAAGACCGCCAGCGAGAAACGACTTGGAGACCGTCATCATGGACTCCTTACGTGTCGGCTTGTCACCGCCGTGCCCGTCGCTCGGCTCTACATCGTCTCGCGTGATCACTTCTTCCTCTTCGTCTCCTTCTGGCGCGAAGATCTCGATCTGCTCCATCGCCGAGTCGGTCGTCACGGCCTCGAACTGTCCATTCGCTCGCGCTGCGTCCTCGCCTGACTGGTCGTTTGGTTTCCTCGATGGCTTGCGTTCTCGGCGAGGAATGCGTCCCCTCAGCAGCTCCGACAACTGGAAGTGTAGCTCCTCGCCTCGCGGGGGCTCGTCCGACCGCACGACGAACAGCCCTTCGCCCTCGCTCAGTCCAAAGTCCACCACCGCGAGCTGCTTGGCCCATGACGTGTATACGTTCTGCACAGACGCTGGACTGATCTCCTTCCATCGCATGACCCACGCACAGAACGCGTCAAAGTCGATCCTCTCATTGTCGGCCACACGCTCGTGGATGTCGCGCCACATGAGCTGCCGTGTGTCCTCCGACACGAGCTCCTTGTGAGGATCCAGACGCTCGATCTCCTCAAACAGCGCGCGCAGCAGCACAGTGCCGTTGGCGTTTGGCTCCAAGTCGTCAAAGAACACACGCATGATCTCCAGCACTTCGGGCGTGAGATGGAAGTCCGGATTGTACATGCGCAACGACGCGATGGCGTACGCGAGGCGTTTGGTGCGTTCGGCATCATGCCCTATGTTCCCTGAATGCCGTGAGGTCTCCCCAGGCGCGACAGGAGGCTGTCCGTCACCAGCGTTAGAGTCGGCGTGTCCGGACGGGTCATCCGTCGACCCATATTCGGGCTGTGGGGCCTCCTGGGCATCGATTGGAGCCGGGATTTCGACAGCATCTAGCTGGGGACCACTCGCATGGACATGTCCATCCTCCACGCGCGTTCCGAGGCTGCCAGCCGCGCATGGGGCGTCGGCGCGGGACGGCATCGGCGACGGATGCGTGGTGTCCTCGTCTGGATTCGCTGCGAATGATCAACCAACAAGCGGCACCCGACGTCGGCCACGTCGAAAAAAGCACTTGGACGGAAGAGTGTTGATCCCCTGAAAATACCGATATATACCGGTTGTTGAAGCCTCTAATTGGTTGAAATTCATGTTTGGGAGATGATGATTCGCTAAAAATTGGGTCGAGGATTCTCGTTGTGTTGACATGCGAGTCCCACAGTGCGTGTAAAGGTGATTGAGGAGTGATGATTGGTGAAAAAGCGGGTCTATTCATCAAATTGGAGAGCTCTGATTGATGGTAAATCGAATGATCCTGTTGACTGGCCCACAACTTCAAATTGAACTGTGACGCTCGAGCGACATTCGTGCGACATTGTACTGGTGGTCGTTTGACGAAATTAGATGGGGGCTTCTAAAATAAGAAGGTAGCCATCTCTTCGCCACACCAGACCAGTACCTCTTCAGTCGACGTGGGCTCTTTCCACCGCACCAGCTCACACACGCACGCGTGAGGAGCCTTAGCCAACGCCTATCAATCTAGTGAATATGGACGCTTGCATCGCTCGCGGCGGCATCTCCCACGTGCTTTCTCAGGCGAGGGCGTCGCTCAAGAACCCCTCGCGGCCGTTCACCCCTCGCACCACTGGTAAGGAGGATCTCTCGTTTACTTTGTTGCTGTAGGGATGCAGAGCTGATGTCTGGTTTGCTGGCTAGGACGGTCATTGTTCCAGGGAGATGACTACCGTCCCGGATCGCGGCCGAGTTCCTCGTACTCGGCGGCGGAGCAGAAAGCTCTCGACACGACGCAGTACAGTGCAAGAAGTGACCAGAAGCAGGACTCCGCCACGCCAGTGGGGCCGTCGGGGGCTTCACTACCACCCCGACCAGCAGCGAAGACGGCCAAGATCCGGTCTGCAGTGCCCACACCACCAACATCGAAAGAGCCACACGGTGCACAGGTGAAGCTGATGCACGCACCTGTCCTCCAGGACCAGGAGACCACGGGCGAGTCGAGTGACGAAGAGCTCAGCGGTGAGGACGACGACGATGTTGAAGCGGCGATTCAAAGTCGTCGGATTAGAAACGAAGAGGATCTGTTGGAGGCCTCGCTCGAGATCCCATCGTCTGAGATGCTCGCACAGACGCTGACCGCCATCGAAAACCAACTGAGTGAGCTCGGTCGCCAGGTACCTGCGACCATTAAGCGCCAGACATTGGAGTCGCTCACGAGCACCATCACATCCTTCTCCACGAGCAGTGCTGTGTGCCTACCAGGACGTGCGACCTCGGCATCATCCAGACGCCCATCAGCGTCTTCCTCTCCAGAGACTGTACGAGTCTGGTCACTTCGGCGGCGGCTCTTTGACTGTCTTGTCGACCTCGCTGTGGGACCCTGGCAGGCTTGTGCAAGAGGCATCGTGTCCATCACACCTTGCGTTTTCGAACTGTATCAGCTGGGCTTTGATACGCACAACTCGATCGATGAAGAAGTTGATGCAAAGATCGTGGCGCTAGGCAAAGTGCTGTTTGTCTTGAGCAAAGAGAGCGGCAACGACGCCGAGTTCTGCAACGTACACTACGTTGAAAGTGCCATCGGACTGCTCGCAGCAGCCAACGCGTGCAGACAGCAGTCCTCAAAGCAGCGGAACTCGGCGTCGTGTCCGATGAAGACTCTCATCTACGTTGCTGGCACGCTGAAGAATATCTCGAGTGGCGACGACAAGATGCTCAAGTTACTCGCAACAAACGGTGCAATCGCGGCACTCAGTGACACGATGCTGTGGCGACCCAAGGACGCCGCTGAAAACAAGGAGATCGCACAGCTACTCGTGCAAACCACGACGATTCTCCGCGACTTGTCGACCTCCAAGAGCTACCTGAAGCAGTTCAATGAAGCTCAAGTCGCGTGCCGGCTATGTGAGATCGTCTCGGTGTTTCTTCACCATCAAGAACTCATGGTCAACGTGTCTCGAACGCTTGGAAAGCTCACGCTCCACGAAGTACCCCGCTCACAGATTAACCACGACAGTGAACGATACGTCGCCAACCTGGTCAAGCTCGTGGATCCTCGCACGAATCCAACGTTGGCCTTTGGAAACCACGCAGCGCACGCCTCATCGGGCGACAACCAGAGTGAGACCAAGTTCCAAGACGTGTTACTGGTCCGCATCTTCTTCGTTTTGGGCAATTTGTGTGCGAGCAACGACCGCAATCGCCATTTCTTGGGCTTGGAAAGCGGTGCCGTGCCGGCGCTTCTCCAGTCTCTGCAGCACTACGGAAATGCCTACGTGCATCTCCACGAGGAGCAGCAAGAAGATGGAGAGCACAGCAGCAAGTCGACCGAGAACGTCAGCGATGTGCTGGTAAAGTTGGTCCGGCTGATTGCGAACATGGCAATCAACGCAGACGTCGGCAACGCGTTCAACGACAAGGGTGATCAGTTGGCGATCCTCCTTGATGTACTAGAGTGTGCTCAAACCTCGGGATGCGATGAAGAGCTCATGCTCAACATCGTGAGCTGCATCACGAACCTGTCTTACTACTGCTCCGCCTCACATTCAGCCTCAGCGGCCTCTTTCATCGAATCACATCGCCTCCAAATCGCCTCGCAGCTTGCCCAGATTCTGTGGGACAGTAATGAAGAAGCGGTGCTTGAAGCCGCGCGGGCCTTCGGCAATCTCTCGAGATTCAAGGACGTTCTCCGCGCCATGGGCGATCAAAAGGTGCTCGATGGCTTCGTGATCCTGCTGGATCACAGCAATCGCGAGATTGTGTACACCGTTTGTGGCGTGCTGATGAACGCCGCCCTGGAAGAGTCGACGCATGCGAAGCTTTCGAATGTGCGGCAAGTGCACTCCGGCATGGGAGACGCTGTGATCGACCCACGAACGTTGCTTGTGGGTATACTCGAATGCGCTGCTCTTGACGACCTCGACATGAGCTGCATCGCTGCAAAGGTACTGTACAACTTGCTGCTGTCAAAGAAGGACGCGACGTCGGAAGCCTACGTCTCCTCTGAAGATGGCGCCACGCTTCAGCGGGTCGTGGCCACGATCCTGAGATCGCTGAAAGCTAGCGACGATGATGCAGAAGCGGGCGCTCGATCAGAGCTGCGTGGAGTTCTCACTCAACTGCAACAGGACTTGAAGTAGAGCTCATTTGGCATGTTTATATTCCGAGATTCAACGTATTCGAATGGATCCTCACGATCACCACACGCAACAAAACAAGAAGAATGAAATAGCTGCTTACACGTTGTAGCCCTTGGCGCCGTGCTTCTTGGAGTGGCCACTGTTCACAAGCGGGGAGGTTTCGCCACGGACCGCTGGGATCTGCTGCGTCTGCGAGAGCTTCGCGTGGACAATCGCCGTGACTGCGACGATGAACGAAAGCGCGAGCACGAGACCGATGATGTTGCCCAACACACAGTCAGCTGCCATGTAGCCAACGACGTTCTGGCCGTTGAGGTTGCCGGCAACATTGCAACTAGCGTTGAATGCGAGCTTCTCGAGCACGCCAGTGGCCGCCGTCATGTAGATGAGTGCAAGGATGCCAATGCCAGCACCAATATGGTACGTGATCGTCGCCGCACGGACATTCGGACGCGCGCCTGGGTAGTAGAACACCACAAAGCTGAACACCCACTGCGCCACGAAAAAGACCCACGTGAGCACGCCGAGCCAACTGTGGAGGCTGTACAAGTTGGTGATGTTGTGCTCATTGTGGAATCGGAAGACAGCGATGGCACCGACAAAAGCCGTGATGGCTCCGACACCATGGGCGCTCAGGTGGATGATCTTGTTGGTCTTGTGCGAGAACGGCAGCGAGATGTAGCCAAGCGCCGACACAGTCGAGCAGAACACGAAACCCAGCGTCATGAGCAGCGGGTGCCAGTTGAAGACGTGACCGTCGCCTTTGGCCCAGGAGAAGCCCGCGAGCTTGTTGACCGTGACAATGTCACCGACCTTGACGTACGACGTGAGCATGGAGCTCATCCAGATACCCACGAGCACGACAGCGAGAGCAGGGAGAGCCTGGCCAAATCATACATATCATGTGCATTAGGCCAAGTGAGCTCTTCGATAGTCCAGATGGCTTCACTCTTTAGACGCAGGGCTGGTCTTACCACAGCGGCGATCTTGAGAGGCAGAGGCGTGGTCATCGTGGCTGACTCGAGTGGCTGTGTGCTGGTCGGGGGTTCTTCCAAAGTGATTGGATCAAGGGCCAGTGGCGGTGGCGGCGTCCGCGGCGGCGGCGTGGTGACGGAGCTGTTGGTCAGCATCCCCCTCTATTCAAGAACGGTGCTGGGATGTTTGGTGGTCTCATCCTTCATGTGGCAACCACGATCCACCCTCAAATCGCAACTTGGACCACCAAAAGATTCCCCAAATAGCCAATCAGATCGGGTTCCATCTGAGCATCATACCCACCTTCAACCAATGATATCTCATTATCAGATTGATTGGCTGAAAATATACATGGGTACATTTCGGAATGATGGCCTAATCCAAGAGCATCGATTCTTCGCTACAGGAGGATCCCTGGCAGCCGGCGGCCGGGGACGCGGCTGAGTCCGCACAGGCGCTGTACGGGACAGGTGACGCCGAATGGCTCGACCTTTTGCTTCGTGTGCATCTGTGTCGTCACTGCACTCACCACAAGGCAATGGACTGCGACTTGTGCCAATGGAGGCGCTTCGAGTACTTTCTCACAAGGATTGTCAAATGAGCAACAGGGTCCAAGTCGAACCGACGTCGACTGGTTGATGGTGCCACTCGAAGCCTCGATCCATGGGATTTACTTCGAAGCATTATCTAGTGTGCCATTGCTACGCCATTATAATATAGACCCGGACTTGTTCCCCTAGAACCCTTCATCGTCATCGTCAGCGAAACCCGAGAGGGCGAACGCGCCGCGCATACCGCCGTCGAGCGGAGGCAGTTGAGACGGGGGAGAGCTGGCTGAGAAAGCAGGTGACGGAGCAAACGTCGATCGCGGCGTGACGGCGCGGCGGCTTCGCTTTATCCGTCCGTGCATCTCGACTGATGAGCCTAGAGAGTGGCCATACCCTGTCGGCAGGTCATCGTCATCGAGCGTCGAGTCAATGGACATGGAATAGTTCTGGCTCGTGGACAGGTAGCTCTCCTCCTTGAATGATGACATGGTGATGCTCGTGGAAAGCGTCATCGGCTCACTTCCATCATCGTCATCGTCATCGTCGTCGTCTTCATCGTCCTCCGATCCGTCCTCTGCTTCTTCGTTTTCCTGGTACTCGCGGATGATCTCCTTGACGGTATTCAGCGCATCGGCATTCTCACTCGACGTAGGATCCGCGTGCTTCCAGTAGAGATACAGTGGGCCGATGAAGCGGAACGAGCGGCGCAGCAGGTACGGATCGAACGGGAAGAAAGTCTCCAGGGGCTGGCGCAAACCCAGCACTGACGATCCGGACAGAGTCGCTGGCATCGCAGTTGACGCAACAGCCGTCGGTGGAGGAGCCGTACGCTCCATGCTCTTGCTGCCCTTCGGTCGCTTCTGCATCTTGCCGATGGAGTTGATCGCCTGGTCTACCTTGTCGATGCATTCTTCCGACACGAGGTCAAAGGTCTCGGCGAAGTTGAGGAACTCGATCGCGACGGTTGGCTGACAGAACGCTAGCGGACAGTATGAAGTCTGCGTGATCAGAAGGCGCTCCCAGCCGAGACTTCGCAGGAATTCATAGCCGTTTTCACTCTGAGCCAACTCGAGGCCACGGAAACACACGAGGTAGCACACAGTCTGCAGTGTGGAGATGTAAATACTCTCGTGGAAGTACCCACGACGGTTCTTCTCGAGGTCTTCGGCCTCGGCTTCCATGCCTCGTCTAGCCTTGCCAGACGCGGCTTCTTCGTCAGCTTCATCTCCGTCGCTGGTCGGCGCGTGTTGTTGCAGGTACGTGTTGTCGTAGACGTCCATTTGGTCGTGCATCCACTTGAGCAAGTGGTACAACGCCTTCTGGATGTACGCGACTGAGATGTACTTGGCACGCGCCAGGAAACTCGCAAGGTACGCACCGCAGCTGTGTCTCGTGACGGGTGGCGTCTGTGGATCCAGCGACGCGGCCAGAAGCTGCGAGATGAACACATCCTGGAACTGTGGGTCGAGCTGGCACACGTAGAAGAGGAGGAACTGCGGATACTTGGATCGGTGCGTGTTGAGGATCGAGGTCTCGAAGACCTTGAGCAAAAACTTGAAAAGAAGCGCTGCCTGGTCACCCTGGAGGGTCTTGTTGACTGTTTCACCGTTGGTAATCGCATACACTTGCTGTTCGATGTGTTCAAACATGATCACCATCATCTGGTCCAGTTTTTCGGCCATCTCATCCAAGTGGGATTCGCCATCTCCTGGCAGGAGATCATCATCGAGGAAGTCATCCATCGTGAACACGTCTTCTTCCTTTTCATCCAGCTTGATCTCAACGTCCACAGCGACAAGCCGGTCGATAATCAATGCGAAAATGCGCTCTTGCAGGCCTGGGACGTACGTGCAGAGTCTTAACACATTACGCAAGTATGCAATCTGGAACGACGCATCAAGCCGCTTGTGCGGGAAGTGCTCCATGACGACTGGGAACAGCACGTTGGTCGCAGTAGGTGCGAGCTTGAGCACGCGCTGCAGCGTCGCGTGGACGTCATCATAACGCTCTTGGAAGCGCTTCTCAAGGACGATTGGAGGAGCCACAGGCGCTGGTGGTGGCGTAGCCACTGCACCAAACGACCCACCAATCGAGATGCGTCCAGGTCGTACTGGAGCTGGTGGAGGCGCCGCCGCGGCCACGAGTGCAGGCGGGAGCTGCAGTGGACGGCACATGTTACGCACGAGCATCTGAAGCAGCGGCAGCACATACACCGTGTTGGAGGACACGAGATGCACGACGAAGCGTGTGTAGGCGTCGATCTCTTCTCTCGCGCCGAGAAAGTCGAACTTGAACAGCACATCCAGCAGCAAGTGGTAGGCCTTGGGCTCCCGTGCCATGGCGGAGATGCATCGTGGCAGTGCGAGGAAGATCTTGCGGCGCGTGGCAGCGTCCGACTTGCCGCTGGATGGGTTGAGCTGCTGGATCAGAAACTGGTAGCTCGTCGAGTTGCCCTTGAGCATGAGGTCGAGTGCATTTTCGATGAACTGCTGCAGCGTCTGGAGGTCTTCTTCAGGCACATGGGCCGCCAGTGCAGCCGCCGCGGGCGACGGGGATGGCGCAGGCGGCAGTGGCGTCGGGAGCGAGGACGTGGACGCCATCGAGTCTTCTCGGCTTCCAGCCAATTCGGTCATGCCTCGACGCCAATAGCTCCAATGAATGGGAAATGATTGGCTATATTTACAGAGTTTGATGATTGGTTAAAACGGTTGATGGGTCGACACTATTTTAGCCAATAAGTTGTGTTAAACAGAGTGACATGGATGGCACTGGAGAGAGGGGTGACCTTTAATGATGAAAAGGACGGATCCTTCGATGGAAATGGTGAGGGCATTTGTGTCCTAGAAGGCTCATTTCACGTTGGAAGGAGAACACAGGGGTAAGATGACCGAAACCCAAGCGGAGACGAGTGAGCTCCCAATGCAGCGTCGAGTGTACTCGGTCAAGAGTGTGGCCGTAAGGAATGCCGATGTGAAGGCGCTGCCGGCGCCACGGGGAGGAGCTACGCTCACACAGGTTTGTGGCTGTACTACGAGGTGTTGACGCATGTCGATGACTAATGGGTGTGATAGTTGGATAGTGGGGAGGTGTACCTGATTGGAGGCGCCAACAGAGAAGCGGAGAGCTTTGGAGACGTGTTCAAGTTCGACCTCGGTACGTCAAATGCGATGATTGGCTTCGTGACGACGACGGCTTCTAATCATGATAAATTCAGAGTTGAAGACGTGGACACCAACTACACCTGTAGAGGGAAGCTTCCCTCCTCGCAGTGGTCACTCTGCGGTCGCGATTGGGGATTCGATCTACGTCTTTGGTGGCTTCAACCCCATCGAAGGCGAGATATACGAGGACATCTACATCTTCAACACTCGCACAAGACAGTGGACCAAGCCATTGGTAGAAGGTTGGATGCCCGGAGCGAGAAATGCTCAAACAGCGATTCGGCTACCGCCAGCTGACTCCCATGAGCGTATTCTCGTCTACGGTGGTTCGTCCCCAGACCAAGGCGCATTTGACGACTTGTACATCCTCAACATTCCTACCGAGGACCCAGAAGCGCCATTACGATGGCAGCGATGTGAGTGTACTGGTGCCGAGATCCCGGAAGCAAGAGAGCTGCACGTGGCATCGTTCCTGACACCGACAACCATTCTATTCAGCGGCGGCCGCAATAAGGACGGGAATATCTGCACTGACATGGCTGTGCTCGACATCGTGACGTGGCAGTGGCAGCTCATCCCAATCTGTGAGTGGAATCGCTGCTCTCACGCTGCCGGTGCTGTTGACGGAGTCATCATCAGCTTTGGAGGCTTCGACGGCGGTGCCATTCGTGACGATTGCTGGGAATACGCCGACAATGAGGAGTCGTGGCTGCGTATCGAGGTGCAGGAAGAAACCGATAAAGTCAACGAGGGGAAGCCAGAGTCAATCGGCACTGACCCGATGCCTCCTCGGTTCGGCCATTGCGGTTGCGTGGTGGAGCTGCCAGCATCGGAGCAGGAAGATAGAGCCAAACGCACGCAAGGCCTGCTGGTGTTTGGTGGCATGAACGCTGAGCAAGACCTCAACGACCTCATCCTCATCACACCTAACTCTTATGCCTCATAATGCTATCCATCGCCCGCATAGGGTTCACGGTTTGAATGGGCAAATCCGAGCGGCCCTTTGATCTGGCTGATCGACCAACATTGATAGTGCATAATCATCTTACTTTATTTTATCCAATCATTTCTTACCTGATCCGATTATCATCTAATGGTAGGCTTGCAAAGTACGTCAGATTGCCAATGGGCTGTCGCGAAGCTTGTGGAAGTCAGGAGCTCACCATCCAAATCGTCACCAATCTCACCACCAGAATGGGCGCCGCTGCATCCAAGCAGGTCGCTACGAAGGCCACGAGCGCCGCCGCCAAGGCCACGTCGACTGCGGCATCTACTGAGGGTGCCGCTGCCTTCATCCAGCAGCCAGTGCGTGTGGTCAAGCCGTCGTTGTCGGCCGAAGAGATCGCCGGCGTCGCGGCTGTTGCCAAGTCCAAGCGCGAAGCCGCTGCCGACTTGGTGCGCAACACTCAGGCTGCCCCAAAGGTGGAGCTAATGGAGATGAAGCAGGATCTGCTCAAGGAGATGGAGCAGTTCCAGGACTTCGAGAAGGTCGCTTTCCTGGAGCAGGACATGGAGGGATTCCGCAAGACCGCGAGCAGTTACCGCCAGCGCTCGACTGACCCGATCTCGCTGCCGACCGACCGAACGGCGAACGCCTCGAGTGGCACTGGTGTCGTGGAGAAAGTGGACGGCCGGCTTTCGAACCAGGACGTGCGATTCCTGCTGCGATTGCACTACGAAGACCCCGAGACGTGGACGAATGCCGCGCTCGCGGCCCATTTCAGCCTTGATGCCAAGGTCCTCGCGAACGTGCTGAAAAACATTGGCCCTCCGAACGTCCTCAAGCCACTTGGCCCGGGAGAACACCCATTGGGTATCTGGTTCGACTCTCCTGCTGCCGCTGCCGCCATGATCCCCGAGTTCCCCGAGCCAGGCCAGCCAGCGCTACCTGCATCTTCATCAGGCTCGGGAGCTGCTCGTTCACCGCCTTCACAGTAACCTTCGTAATAATAGACCCTCCGTTCGCGAAAGATAACTCACTGTCCCTTGTTGAAGATGTGGCCCAAATGCTGTCGAAAGCGTGAGGAAGTGTCCCTAAATTACCGTTCTGGTGGTCATTTACGACCGTAACTTACCAGCGCGGAGACGCCCCACAGCAGCTTGTGGTGGCATCGCGCTTGTTCATCAGACCGCTGGAAAACCAAAGCCAAGAGCAACATCATGAGCAAGTGGCAGCCGTTCAAGCCGTTCCGCTACGCGGACCTGCTGCCGAAAGACATTCGCCAGCGCGTACGTGTTATTCTCCTTGTCTTGCGCAATCCGTGGCGGTATTTTCCGCCGCGTGGAGTTCTCCGGAAGTCCCGATATTGACGATGGAAACGCGATGATCTTGCGTGTGTAAATGAGTAGCTGCGTGAGCTCCTGGTCTTCACGGAGCAGACCGGCACGAAGCAGCAGCACCAGTCGCCTTCGCCGGAGCAGGGCTACCGTTACCCGACCCCGGGTAGCCAGACGAAGGACGTGCACGTGCCGTCGAGCGAGAGCAAGGACGCCGTGTACAACACCCAGTACTACACGCGCGACATCCGACGCTTCAAGTTCCCAACGGAGGTCGGCATGCACCCGTCGCTGGGCTTCGAGAAGCCTGCTGAGCTGCCAGAGGGCGTTTCCAAGGGCTCGCCTGGTAACAAGGTGCGTCTGATAGAATTGCTGCTTGGTGTTTCTGTTGGTTTCTATTGGTGGAACAAGGATCTCACGTGCGGATGGTGATGCTGTCTGGATCTGTAGAACCCTGCGGTGCTCCGTTACGATCCTACGGGCACGCGCTCGGCCATGAGCACCACCCACGGTACGGATCTTGCTTGTAGATCTTGCTTTCTATGGCTGGTGAAGCCATGTTGGTGTGGAATACTGGACTGACAATGGTGATGTGATATAGCTGCTCGTGACCAGTTGATCCTGTCCCAGCTGTCCACGCACAACGTGCGTATGGCGTGGGAGCACAAGGAGGAGGAGATCCTGAAGGAGTGCGAAGCCAAGGGCATCCCGCCAATCCCGGGCACGCCGTTCGACGCGTGGGATATGCCAGACATCTCCCGTGTGCGCCGCTGGTAAATGGCGCCTGAACAGGCGAGGTTTCTCTGTATCGCAAGGCCACAAAAGGCACATTAATACCAAAGTGTCATCCCTCTGTATACCTGAACGTTTCATCTGTGTGCTATCGTCACATAACCTTCTCAGCATGATGCCAAGGTCCAATCCCACGGAATATGCAAATGTACTGATCTAGTACTTCCTTTTCGGAATGATAGAACCTCTAATAAAAATATTAATAGAATTGTTCCACAAAATATCTACTGTGAAGGGTGTTCATGTCGTTTAGGAGGGTTTGTAGCATATAACGAAGGTTGTTCTTGAACTAGACCCTGTCGCCCTCTATATTTTTGAAGTTTCTGCCCACAGTCTATCTGACCCAAGTCATCCGCAAAGCTCCGTGGAAGAAGCCGTCACTAAGCTCCATCCCTGCACGCTCCCAGCGCCATCACCACGCCCACAACCATCCCGAGACCGTCTCCGTCATGTCCACGTTCACGTTGTTCACGGAAATCCCGTCTCTACCAGCCCCAGAGGCCGTCAACAAGACCGACAAGTCGGTCACTGTCAAGGTCCAGACCAGCGTGATCGACGGCCACGCCGACAAGAAGTACAAGTTCCAGGTCGCCCACAGCGAGCACGGCTACGTGTACTACTCGTGGCTCGAGTCGGACGTGTTCTCCACGCGCATGTGGGCCGTCAAGGGCCTTCTCCCTAACACGGTACGTGGGAATGAAAGAGCTGCCGGATGGACAGCTACTGACTGACTGGATGTGGCTGTTTTGTGTGAACAGAACTATGTGTTCAAGGCGCGTGTGGTGCGTGAGGAGACGCGCCAGTGCGGCGAGTGGTCGCCGCTCACGGCCTATGTGCGCACGTTCACGGAGGAAGAGGACGCCAAGCGCGCCGGCACGGTGTTTGAGCACGTACGTTGTCGGAAATAGCGTGATTTTGGCGGCTGGATTACGGTAAAACGGAGCCTGACGCATGGGGTTTATTGCAGGCGCTGCGTCTCGAACGCGAGCAGAAAACCGTGCTGCAGTGCCAGATCTCCAAGCTCACGACCATGTACGTCACCATGAAATGATGGAGGAGAAATGCTCATTTTTAGCTCATTTTTATGATTTGATCATACAGGCTGGATGACCAGAAGGACCGCAAGCCGACGCCGACCAAGATCCACGAGGACATGATGTCGAGCCGCCGGATCATCGACACGAACATGCACCGTCTCCAGTCGGAGCTCACGATGCAGGCGGCCGCTCTCCAGGCCATCAAGGCCCAGCGTGCGGCGGACGAGCAGATGATCCACGACCTGCTGAACGAGCAGGAGAACCTGCGTACGCAACAGAGCCAGCAGAAGGACCAGGAGAAGTTCGAGGTGGAGATGCAGATCCTGCGTGAGCAGCTCACCAAGAACGAGTCCGCGCTGCAGAAGCACCAGGCCCAGGTGACCTCTAGCCACGACCAGATCGCGGCGTACGAGGCGTCCCTTGAAGCCAAGAAGTCGGAGATCCAGCAAAAGGAAGAAGAGGTCGAGAAGCTAATGGCCGACTGCAATCGTATGATGCAGGAGCAGGCCGACGCCGCTGCGGTGAAGCAGATCGAGATCGAAGACGCGCTGCTCGAGGCCAAGACGTCGCTCGAGCAACAGCTCAACGTGAACACGTACCTACGTGAGGAGGTGACGCGTCTGCGGGAAGAGAACCACCACCTGAAGAACCAGATCCAGGAGATGGACTCGGAGATCGCGCCCAAGCTGATCCGCCTCGAGGACGAAAACGAGTCGCTGCGTGCAGCTCTCGCCCGAAGAGGCTAAACGTCGCGGTGGGTCCTCGCCACGACAAAAACAATGGCAGCATCGTGTGCTGGCTCGTGGTCGCACTATATATTGAGGAGCACTTTCATTTGTGAAACATTGGATTTGGCTATCTACTCGTGGCTTTGCACAAGACGCTCGGCTCGGCGTCTGTGGGCTTGGCGTCTCGGTGGTGTGTTTGTGTGTTTGTGTGTTTTTGACTTTCTGCATTTGTTCCTACTGGTTCCTAACGTCGACTTAGTTTATGACACGAGACGCGAGGGTGCTTGGTGGTGGCCTCACTCTTATAGGAGGCGTGCATGGGTCTGGGGTTCTCGTTCGTCATGTCTGGGGTCTTGCCCTCCTTCTCATCGTCTCACATTCTCTCTTCGTCTCGGTTGCGGGCCTCACCGCGTCAGCCTTCTCGAGTCTCCATTGACACGGATCTCAAGGTCGCAATGTCGGGGCCTGGGGGCCGTCTGCTACCCCAGCTTTCGAGGTCGTTTGCACGCCTCACATCGTCTCAACAAGTGATCTTTTCACTCCATCGTTCGCACCGACTACGGGTTCGCAAACGGGTTGCGCGTGAAGAACTGCGGTGGCTGCGGAGGTCGTAAGCTCTCGCTGTTCGACACGCCAGTCGAGCTGCGAGCGAAGCCTGGCGGGGACGACGAGGTCGCAAAGCCTGGTGGCGGACGCGATCCACCGACAGAAGCCGAGCGCGTTGGAAGCGGAGCAGTTCCGACCGTTGACAGCGACGTGTGCGACGACGAAGGACGCAGAAACGCACTCAGACTCGACTCCTTCTGCTGGTACTTGGCGCTCTCACGCTCCACGGCGGCGAGATCGTCCATGTCGCCAAAGAGACTACCACCAAACGCCGACGACGGAGCCGATGGCTGGGCCTGTGGAAGCTGCTGCGGGGACGAAGCGAATGCTCCCGACAACGACGTGACGGGGGACTTGGCTGCTCCTCCTTCACCCCATCCAGTCGACAGGAAGCCTTGGCCTGAGAAGGCACTTTGGCCGGAAAAGCCGCCGAGGCTGCCGAACGAGTTGAAGCCCGGGTACCCCAAAGACGAGCCGATGGCAGCGCTGTCAGATCCGCTGTTGTTACTCTGGCCGAACGAGCCGAAGAGCGAGCTTGGCGACGAAAGCGACAGGCGCTGCTGCTGTGGCTGAGCAGGCTGCGCAGGGGTTCCGTTGCCGAACACAGATGGACTCGAGTCCAGGCTAAAAGGCCCCTCCGATCCAAACGGTGAGCCCAACGGAGTCAGCGAGTTGCCCAGGATCGAGTTCGATATGCCACCAAGTGCACGGCTACCCTCCCCAGGCGGGTTCGACGGCGCCAGTGCAGGCGAAGGCTGGTACACGATGATCTCGTCGTCAAACTCGTCTTCCGCCGTGCTATTTGCTGATACCGCACCCTTGGTTGCCGTCGGAGGAGGAGATGCAAGTGGGCCGCCGGCTCCGAAGAGCCCAAGGCCAATACCAGGAGTGCCCGTGAGCCCCGACATACCACTGACCACGGAGGGTTCGGTGGAGAATTGGCCCTTGTAGAAGTACAGCAGCGGGTTGCCTTCGTACTCGTCACAGACAAACTTGCCGAAGCGGTGGATGTTCCACGCACGCAGCTTCCACGCGTCATGGTCCGAAGGCGAGTCCTGGCCAGTGGACGTCCGACCTGGGTTCAGCCCAGCACTCATTGCGAGGTCGTCACGCCACTTGTTCGCAGAGCCAGCGTCGATCAACGCCGACAAAGGCTTGAACCCACGCAGCTCCTCGTTCTCCTTGAGTTGCAGCTGCCGCTCCTTCAGCAGACGTTCGTTATCACCACTCGCAGTGTGAACCACAGATTGAAGCTTGGCGTGGTTGAGCAGCTTCACGAGACTCTCCAAGAACTCTGTCGCAAAGCGCTTGGACACGTCCGCGTCGTCGTTGCGGCTCAACATGGCGTCCACTTCGTCCAGAACGTTTGGGTTGCAGCGCAAGAAGTCGCAAAACGTCGACACTGCACCCGCGAGACGCACAGAGTTTGGCAGTGGCCCACCGTTTTCGTGGATTGTCGCCAACTGTGTCGACAGGAACTCGACCACGGCGGATGCCATGCGCAACGCGAGACGCAGTGCATCGTCCAGCGCCGTCGTGCCAGACGCCTTCACGATACAGAAGATGTTGGTCACCACCAGCTTCACCAGCAGCGCGTCGCCAATTACGCCCGTGCCAAGAAGCGTCAGCAGATCCTTTATCAGCAGAGACTCCATCTCCTTCGAGTACACCGGAGCATTGGACGGAAGCCCGCCACTTGGAGCTGACTGGCGCGTCGCGATGGAAAACAACAGTCCGTGCATGCGGGTGAGACGGTGCAGGAAGCTCTTGAGGTACGCGGCCTTGTCCTTGGCGTTCGATTCGGACGTGATCAACACCGAGCTGGGTGGTGCCTGTGGACGCTGACGACTGCGCTCAAACAGTAACGCCAAGTTCTCTTCGGCTGTCGCAAAAGGCTGGGCAATCAGTAGGCTTCGACAGTAGCGGTACACCGCCACCGTCTCGGCCTCGACGTACGTCGCAAGCACCGCGAGCTGGTTGTGCGGGTTCCCGTTCTCTGGAATCACGGCCAGGGCTTTGTGGTAAAAACCTTCCGCTGCCACGAAGTTCTTCTTGGCCTTTTGACTGTGGAGCTCTCGGTATCGCGCCAAATCTCCTAGAAACACCAGGCAGCGATGTAGGCTCGTGCGACACTTGTCGATGTTGCTGGCCTGCGAGTCGGGCTGCGCACCAGTGCTGTTACTGACTGGAACGGCGCCAATTCCAGCAATGCGACTCACGCGGTTCGCCAGCAGCCACTGGGTGTAATACTCGCGCAAGTTGTCGTAAAACAGCGCGGCGTCTTTGAGAAAATCCTGGAATTCCGCCGACACGCGAGCAAAGTGTTCGCGCACATTACGGTCGTTGGACGGCGCGGCTGCGTACTTGCGGATGCGGCGTCGAAAGTCCTCAATGCGTTTGTAGAAGCACGGCTTCCACAGCACTTGCTCCAGCTCCCGCTGCGCCGCGAACGTCGGGTGGCTCTGGACGAGAACACGCGCACGGTCCACGAGACGACCTCGCAGGACGTTAGCGTCCTGTGCGTTCAGCGGGTTGGATCGCAGGAGCTCACGAAGCTGCTTCTCGATCTCCACGATCTCCCTAATCACATTTTTATTTTTTTCAAAATGAGTGATTAGGCGTCCAAAAAGTATCCACTGTGAGGGAGCGCGTACCTGTACAAACGCCGCGGATCCGCCACCGCTGTCGCCATGACTAATGAAGAGTAGAGCTCGCGCGCTTGCAGCGTGTCTCGCTGGCTGTCTCTCGCTGTTCGCAGGGCGTTCGTCCCCCTGCAAAGTGTGGATGGATGGGTGTTTTCGGGAGGTGGCTTTTCTCGGTCTTTCCAAGCCTACAGCTCACCACTGCATACCGCAGCCGCACAGCCGACTCAGAATCTCAAGGCGCGTCTACCTGGCACGTCCGCTGCTTGGTCGGATGCGTGTGGAACTCTTTGGCGCCGCCGTCGTCGCCGTCGTTTTTCGCGCCACTCGACACTGCTGACGCCGCTCCGTTTTACGACCCGAGTCCGACGGTCTCACAAGGGGTTGGCAGCTTCACGCCAGGTCACTGTCCTAAATTAGGACAAATGAACTGTTTTGTGTACTAAATCAGGAAAAATGATGTGGACTACACCACCCACCGACACCACAAGACGCATTCACATCGAGCAACCAGAGTCACCATGATGAGCAAGATAATGCTAACGCGGCTCCAGGCAGCGCGCCGTCCGCTGCCTGCCATCACCCGCCAGACCACACGCCGCTTTGCCCAGCAAGGCGGAGCGCCTGCGCAGCCGACTCCTGCAGTCGAAAATGGAGCTCCTGGAGAGGAGGCACCCAAGTACAAGCCCGGCTTCTTCAGCCGCAACCCAGGAATTGTGCTGGGCGGCGTGATCCTCGGCATCTCGCTGTACGTGTACCGCAGCTCCCGTGGCAAGAAGAACTTTGAGGCCATGCAGCTTCCGATCGCCGACGCGGCGGTCATTTCGCCATACGAAGCCTGGGAGCTGCGCAGCTCCAACGAGATCACGTGCGTTTTTGGAGACTTGGAAGAATGGGATTTTATGGAGGAGAAACTGAGCGTTTACGACTGGAATATGCAGCCCTGAGACGTACAAGGCGGTGCGAGAGGGTATTTTCAACGCGTTTTCCAGTGGCAAGGCCGCGATCGCGCAGTTCGACCGGTACTTGGGCTACAAGCTGGCCGAGGCCTGTCCTCAGGGCCTCAACAAGGCGGTACGTCGGCATTTACAGTCCATTTTTCTATGAGTAGACGGAAGCTGATTGGGATTGTTGCTGTAGTACCACTTGGAGCGAGTGCTGCTGAGCCTGGAGAAGGATGAGGAGCAGAAGGCCGACGTGGATGCGCTCATGGTCGCGTTCTCGATGGCCGTCAAGGGCGCGGTGGAGGAGCGTCTCCAGTGTTTGTTTGACCTCGCAGCACGCGACTCATCCGCCGCGGAGGAGGAGGAGAAGACCATCACACAGCCTGAGCTCGAGCGTCTCATCGGTGCGGCTTCGCCTTCGTGTTCAACCCCGTCACAATGGGAATGCTGACCTCTTTGGTTGTGTTTTGTGACATAGATCTGCTGCTGAAGACGTACCAAATCCCATCGGAGAAGCGTGTGCTGCCTATCAAGGAAGAGAAGTTCCCGTACCAGCAGTATCAGACGGCGACGCCGTTCGATCTGCTGGAGGCGGCCGTGCAGGCGCAGGTGGACGCCAAGGTGATCACGTCGGAGGAAGCCAACGCCCGTAACGCGTACACGTTCGAGGCGTTCTCGCAGATCATGACAGGCAAGACGGTGTGTCTCTGGGGCGAGTGCTTTGGCGGCAAGAAGCGCATGAAGAACTAGAATCCAGTCGCATTTCCCCACATCCATTGGTCTGTTATGGCGCTGCTCTGATACTTGGGTCTGTGGCTCTGGCGGCACTTGACGACTTGAAGTGTTCGAGATTCGTTAGCCTCATGATCGGATGGCTCTCCACACGCGTCATTTCTTGCAGGACCTAAGAAGCAACAGTACCAGTGAGATGATACGGGGACGCCATGTATACACGCTGCTAGTCTACAACGGACCTTGGCGGTGCTGTAGCGCAGTTGGTGGAACTGCTTCATCGGCACCTTGATGATGCGACGCTTGCTGTCACTCGTGATGATCCGCATCAGCACGTACGGACGGACCACTAGCCTAGAGAAGACAGTCCAACCGGTAAGCCTCGGCTTGTGAGAGGCAAGATGCACTTGTACAAACCTACCAGCTCATGTGTGTGAGTCGGTTGAGCGACACGTCGCGTTGGGCGGCTCCGGTCTGCAGGGTCTTCCAGTTCTTCCACAGCGTCTTGAGGAACGCGAGGCGGAAGCGTTCGGGAAGTTTCTGCACCAACACGTCCTGCTGAGCCGCGACTTCACGCTGAGAGGCCGACGGTACATCACTGCCATCCACACTGCCACTTGTACTCGCTGAGGCCGAGTCGTCGATGAGGAAGCTCAGGTTTTCACGCACGATGACTTCCGTGAGCTCTTGAAGCACGAACACAAACGACAGGAAGCCTTGCTCTTCCTGGAGATCATCACCCATGAGCACACAACCTGCATGCTATCATCAGACGCGGACAGTACCTCCTCCGTGTTGTATTTGCTTCGCACAGCGTCCCAATCGAGTGCCTCTTGTGCCTGTGGGGACAAATGGATCCATTTATGTGAGCAGATCCACCATTTTTCAAACCGCTATTGTGACGCCATTTCCTCACGTTTGGCTGCGCAAGTGCCACGACGACCACCATAACCGCATCAAAGTGCGTCTCTAGCAGCTTCAGCTGCGCGCCGTCCGTCAGCATCGCGCTCCACGCGTCCGCCCCCGCCGCATACGCCACGCTCATCCCGCCTCGCTTCTTCCAATTCTTCCAGCAAACAACTGTGGCAAGCTTCAAGATCACCTGAATCAAATGACTATTTGCGTAATTTTTAATATACAAATGACTTTAAACGGCATTTAGTCAATACTTGCGTCTATTTCTGGTTAATTACCCCGTCCGAGTGACCTCCAGAAGAACTCCATCCACGAGCAGCTCCCATTTCGGACAGGCTGCACACAAAGGAGAAGGCGAGTGGGCTACACGAGTGACAATGTCGGCGCAGATCGAGCAGCGCAACCAAGACGCGACGGTGTACGTGGGCAACCTGGACGACCGCGTGAGCGAGGAGCTGTTGTGGGAGCTCATGGTGCAGGCCGGGTCCGTGATCAACGTGCACATGCCAACCGATAAGGTCACGAGCCGCCACCAGAACTACGGCTTCGTCGAGTTCCGCACGGAGGAGTGCGCGGACTACGCCATCAAGGTCATGAACATGATCCAGCTCTACGGCAAGGTCATCCGCGTGAAGAAGGCGTCGCAGGACCGCAAGAACCTGGACGTGGGCGCGAACCTGTTCATCGGCAACCTGGACCACGAGGTCGACGAGAAGCTGCTGTACGACACGTTCTCGGCGTTCGGCGGCATCATCGAGACGCCCAAGATCATGCGCGATCCGGACACCAAGGCGTCGCGCGGGTTCGGCTTCATCAGCTTCGACTGCTTCGAGGCCTCGGACCTCGCTATCGAGTGCATGAACGGACAGTATCTGTGCAACCGTCAGATCGTCGTGCAATACGCGTTCAAGCGCGACAGTAAGAGCGAGCGACACGGCTCGGAGGCCGAGCGCCTGCTCGCGCAGAGCAACCCGAACCGGCTCAAACCGAACACCCACTTTGCGCTCACGCCGGGGGTGAACATGGCGCCGGGCTTTGCGGGGAATGGAGGCTACGCAGCACCTCCGATGGCGGGGTACGGAGGAGCGGCAGGATACCCCATGGGTATGGGCATGGGCATGGGTATGGGGGCTGCGCCTCCACCGCCTCCACCTGCAGCGATGGGAATGGGCATGGGCATGGGGATGCCTGGCATGCCTGGCTTGGCCCCACCGCCTCCGCCGCCGGCAGCGATGATGGCTGGCCGGGGAATGCCGCCACAGATGAATGGCACTGGCGTGCCACCACCGCCACCGCCTCCGCCGGTCCGCTACGGTTAATGATGATGATATACAAGATGATGAAGACACTCTACAGGATTTCTCCGAATGCTGCTGAGTTTCTAACAAAATTCATATGATGAAAACTAGGTTTGAAGCAAACACACTGTAACGTTACCCCCACAACAATATTCCGGTGATCTAGGCGCTCACTGCGACGATGAGAGGCGTAGTCTCGGAGCATGGACCGATCTTCAAGCCTTGGGATGGAAGCTGAGCCTTTGGTCTGATCATCAAAGAGACAACAGCAGCACAGGCAGCCGCTAGCACGAAGGAGACCACGATACCCATGCCACAGTCGCTGCTTAAGGCGTGAAGGCTGCAATT
The DNA here is from genome assembly GCA_023334995.1 of Pythium sukuiense. Lineage (NCBI taxonomy): Eukaryota > Oomycota > Peronosporomycetes > Pythiales > Pythiaceae > Pythium > Pythium sukuiense. Next base: position 26,895 of record JAADVL010000404.1, read on the forward strand.
CCCGTTCATGGACAGCTTCTGCATCACTCCTGTCACTGAAATCACCAACCAAGTCAATGAAGCAGCTCCAAATCACCAGCAGCAAGTGGCGTGAATGGTACCGGCAGTGAAGTAGATGAGCACGATGATGGCGAGGCCTACGTTGGCGTGGTGGGGCATCAGAGCTTGGCGGATTGGCAACCTCGTGCCTGGAAACCAGTAGACACACACGCCGACACTCCACTGGACAATGAAGACGAACCAGACGAGGCCACCTAGCCCAGTGTGCATCGTAAGCTGGCGTTGATGGGCGGGCCTCTCGTTGTAGTAGCGTGTCGTGGCGATCATACCCACGTGGGCGAAGACGAGTGCTGCGATGTGGAGACCCAAATGGATGATCTAATGGATTAAACGTGAGGGAGCAACTTTTGGAGAAGAGCCTGTGGCTGATACATATACCTTGTTGGCTGACTTGCTGAAGGGAAGAGATCGGAAGCTGATGACGGAGGCAGATACACAGCACACGAAGCCCAGTGCCATGAGCGGAGGGTGCCAGTTGACCACGCGGGGGTCACCGTTCTCCCATGAAAGCCCAATTAAGCTGTCGGACATCCAAGCGAAGACGAGGATACACGCAATCACCTGGATAACTCTGTCAGAGTCTGGAGCTTTGCAAGAATGGAATGCAGCTCTCACATAGGCAGCAGTGGTGGCGGCTCCTGGCATCGCCATCGTCTCCTGAGTGGATTTCCAAATCTCAAGTACGTAGAGGGCAGGGATCATGTATGAACCGATACGGTATATAGATCCAGGGGCTCTTCCAAGTTCCTAGCATCTACTACTACTTGCTGATGCCACGGAGTGTCCAGTGAAGGCTCGCTGATGCCTTCAAGTCTGTTAAGTATTCTGTCAGAAGCCGCATTCGAGATCTCTCTCACAGAATGGTACTGAGGGCTCCATCAGGACAACAGCTACAGATCTGCCTTCGAAGCGACGTCCATATTGAGCCCCCTGGAAGAGATCACGACGTTGGTGGCCTGAAAATTCGATGATCTCTCCGGATTTGAGCTCTTGGCGAGATTGTGAGTGATGGTCTTTCTGGAGAAAAGTCTCCAATTCCACCATCACTCACCACCAAATGTAGCCATCTTGACAAATAGCTCCTCGTGTCGCGAGGCTCGTGAGACTCGTCTGCTCACTCTGCAATCCGCCACAAACACAAACA
>JAADVL010000405.1:0-27963 GCA_023334995.1 Pythium sukuiense
CTCCCGTTTAGTGCACCCCCATCGGGAATTACCGCGCACTAAATGAATAGAAGACCGATCACAATTTGGGTAAATACGTTAAATGAATATGGAGATGACAGTCGGATTCGGTAACGTGACCCCAACGGGTCGAACAACAATGCGCCACATCGACAACCACTTCTCAATAAAGTGCTGTGTCGCCCAGACTTTCGACGAGCTTGTGGAGGCTGTCGAGGAGTGAGTGACAGCGATACTCGATCATTTTCGTCACAGAGCATTTTCATCGCAGTCCATGGTCGCCCCTGACCAAAATGGCACTACTGAGCACGTCACTAATCTGCAACCCCGACGATGGCAGCTGACCCCGTTTACAACACATTTTTATAGTCAGCAACTCACTATTATATATCCAATGAACCCTGATTTATGACCACTTTCCATCTGACAAAAAGGCTGAATCTCACAATAACGTGGCCGGATATATGACCTGGACACATTTTGACCCGATAGGAATCCTTGGGAGGGCTCTGTACGGTAGACGACCACCATCGACAAATTCCAGCAATTAGTCTAGCTTAGTCTCATTGATGCGATTACTACATTTATGAAACAGTTAAAATTGAAATTACCTGTTTTACCCAGGGTTATAATTAGTGTGATCATTTTGGTAGCGAGACATCACGCACGATGGAGCTTCGCTGAACGAGATGACTCCAGGCCCTGGAGTCTAGGAAACAAGCCGACGAAGGTCTTGAAATGTCATCGAGCATCATCGAGGCCAAGTTCCAAGCGCTCGACCGCACCATCCGCTTACTCAACAAAACGAGTATCCGCGCCAAAGTTGCGTCTTCCGACCAGCTTCGTGAGCTGGTGTGCACCCAACAACGACCTCAGTCGGCAGTGAAGTACAGCGATGAGAAGGAGACCACGAGAAAGACGCCGATGAGCGAGGGTCGCCCACAAACAGCTCGTGGTGATCTCGCAGGACAACCCAGCAAGACCCTTAATGGAGCCACCAGAGTAGACCCAGAGATCCAACCAGAGCCGACGGAGACAAGGTTCGACCGCACGCAGATGCTGTTGCGAGAGTCGTGGAATGTAAGTCTGGCTCTAGGTGGTGGTCTCGTGGAAGGCTTCTCATGCTACAGTGAGTGCTCTGAAGGAGATCGAGTCTTCAGTTCCACGAACGCATGCTTCCAGTGCAAGGTCGCCGTCGGCACCCGTATGTCTGTATGTAGCACACGCTTGTCTCTCGTCTCTGATGTGACCGATTCGTTTGTAGGTCCAACCAAGTGCCAGTCGAGAAGCCAAAACGGAGGCTCGTGAGGGCAGCCCTCGATGTCAGGCTCCTACTTCCCCACGCTCTAGCAACCAAGCCCACGATGCGAGGGACACACGAGCACGGCTTCACTCGGGAAGGAGTGGAGAACCGTCCAAAAGGTCCATTTTCGACGAGCAAAGGCGGAATCTGCTGGGCCCGGAAGTCGAAATCGGTAACGAACTAAAGCCCACTGGACGGAATTGGTTTGCTACGCAGCCCCAGCAGAGGCCTTCGTCGTCACTCAAGAAGAGCCGAAGAGTTGTTCCACAGAGCAAAGCTGGTGGATCTAGTTCTGAAGACACGCCACTGTCGCATCCGGAGATGGAGTCCAAGGAATCAACCGAGTTGATCGATAGTCCGTCTTTCTACTTCCTCGAAGTTCGGCTCGACCACCCGTCGCCCCTTGTCGACTGGCGGTTCCGTGCGACGTTCACAGACTTGAGCGTACTTCCTCGACCGTCGGTCATTGTCGATAACGTGCCTGTACGTGGGTTTGAAGAGCCAATGGATGTGTGTATACGATCTGACTTTACCTCATTGTGAAGGTGGACGCTCGCAATTGCCTACTCTTCACCACTGCAAGCGGGACGCCCGGCTCTTCAATCATCATTCGATACTTTGATCCGGTCTTTCACTTTCCACACGTCACAAAGCCTCGAGATGTACGAGGATTCCGTTCCTAGCAACGTTCTCTCTGTATCTAACGACCTGATTGAAGCTGTATGGCCACTCTATCCGCATTCTCGTCCACTCCACAACGCCAGTACAGCGAGTGGTGATCGATACTCTGATCCACTTCTTGCTGGACGACGGACCCTCGCAGATGGAGGCTCCAAGTCAATCTTCAGCTGCACCCTCCTACTCACCCGCGAAGCCCAAGACCCACTCAGCACGAAAACCAGAAAAGCTCGAGCTTGTTCTTCCACGAGCCAAGGCATTGCCTACCAATACGGAGTGTAGCGCCTGGGAGACCCACGACGACAGTGAAGACGTACACCGACACGGCCCCAGCTCGCAGCGTTCAATGGCATCGCCACGAAACGAGACCGACGTGGCGGCAACCACGACTGACAAGAAGCGGATACAGCTCAAGGAAATGCGCTCCAACATGCGGGTACGCCAATGACTCACCGCTCCAAACCAGCCCGGAAACTTGTGTTGATGACTGTCTTGTTGTCACCCATACAGAAAAAGCTTCGTGATGAGCACCAGCAACTCCGTCGGGACCAGCAACTGCGCCTGCCACAGTGTTGACAGGCCAGACCTGGTGCAGTTAGTTATAATATAGTAGCCCATTCGAACGCCATTCGAACAGCCTTCGCAGGAGTGGTGATGGATGCAGAGTCCGTTGGGTTCGCTGGGTTCTTCGTTGTGTTGGACATGCCGTAGGTCTGCATTTGCCATGTCGCTTTTCCGTTTAGGTGATTGCGCTCGTTCCAAGTGAGACTATGCGGATAAGCAGGTTTTGACATGGATACACTTCGATCTCATTGGCCGAAATATAGAAATTATAAATTACAGCCAATCAGATGCTGCTATTTTGCGACATGGGACTCGTCCAGTTGGGAACACCATCCGGAACTGGACCGCCCTCACTCAGAACGCGAAGCAACAACGCGAGACGACACGCGAGAGGCTCTTCATCATCACTTCCTACGGTCCCGGCGTGCCACCATCGCACTCGACAAGCTCTCCACACGCACGTCGTTGTCTCCCGCTATTCTCCACGGGATTTCCGAGCCTCTACGTATCCGTATTCGCATCACAACAAGCGCTAGAAGATGAGCAGCTACGTGTCGGCCGACTCGCCCAAGGGCCCGAATGAGGTGGAGCAGTACAACCGCAATGTGCAGGACACGTCGAAGGCGATCCAGGAGTTCCACCAGCTCACCAAGACGATCCAGCAGAAGATGGCGCTGTTCGGCACGGCCCAGGACAGCCGTGTGAACCACCAGTCCCTCAAGGAGCTCACGGAGAAGGGCAATAAGCTCGTGGCCAAGATCAACCGGCGGCTCCAGGACCTGGCCAAGGCGTGCCAGGGCGCGGCCGGCCGCAACCGCAAGACCCAGGTCAGCAAGCTCTCGAACGACTACAAGAACCAGCTCAAGGCCTTCGAAGAGACCTGCCAGAAGCTCATCGAAAACGAGAAGAACGCCGTGGCCAACATCCGCATGTCGTCGCGGTCGTTCCGCAGCGACGAGGGTGACAGCCACGATAAGGGACTCGGCAACTACAGCGAGGACCAGATCTACTCGCAGGCCAACGTGCAGCGCTACAACGAAGACGGTGCGTACTGTGTAAGTATGAAAATCTGGGAATCGGAAGCTAAACGTCGTTTACGATCGTAGATTTGATGCGACGGGAAGAGGACATCGTCCAGATCAACCACCAAATGCGTGAAGTGAACGCAGCGTTCAAGGAGGTGGACGACCTGGTCACGGCCCAGGGCGAAGTCGTCTGTGAGTCTTTCTTCTTGGCTGGGATCCTATCGCTCCATGGGGATGATGAGACTGACGTATGCGGTGGTATCCTTGATATTTTACAGTGGAGATCGAGGAAAACGGCGATGCTGTCAAGGAAAACGTCGAGGGCGCGTTGGATCAAGTGCGTCAAGCCGACACGCGCCGTGGCTACTGCCAGTGCTCCAAGACCAAGCTCATCTGCTGGGGTCTGCTCGTGCTCATCGCCGTCATCATCGTGCTCTCGCTCGTGATCTCTCTCAAGTAGAAACCCCGCGGCATTCACACAACTACCCACGGACCGCCACGAGTTATAGCTACACACCCTTTTTATTCAAAGAGACTATCTAGTTACTGTATTGGACGCTGATGCTTCTGGCGGACGTCTCCTCCTCCACACAGCTCCACCCTCACTTCTCCATCCATCCAGGCTGGATGCTTCTCCCGATCCTTTGTGATGCGCGATAAAAATCCTTTTAGGGGAGACACTGATTTTTAAAATTTGACATTTCTCTCTGATGTCACATTATTATGTCTGCTGCTGTATAGAGCGTTGTCGCTTCCAACATTGCCTTGCATAGTCGAAACCGAAGTCGCGACACTAGCGACAAAGCGTGACCTCGCGCGGCCTACAAGCGCAACGATCTGCAGACGCATCGAGGTACCAGGAACACTCCCACTAGGTGTGTACGATGATGAGCTGTGGAATTATGCCCTTTCCGTGGTGATCTGACGATTTTTGACTGAAAAACGAGTAAGTTTTGCCCCACCAAACCAGCCACAATGGAAGGACAAGTCGTGGAGATGACCGAGGCCGAGCAGGCGGCACACCAGGCGCAGCTGGAGCAGCAGCTCAAGTCGTTCTGGGCGAAGCAGCTCGTCGAGGTGGGTGGAGTTGGTCTTCCAGCCTGGATAGATGGATGTGTCTGCTAACTTCTACCTGTCTATGTGGACCTCGTAGATGGAGCAGCTTGAGGTCGGAAGCGAACAAGGTGCGTTTTGACTGGGAATGGTGGACTATGGTGCTGCATCTAACACGGTAATCGATTGCGTAGACTTTAAGAACCACAACGACCTGCCGCTGGCGCGAATCAAGCGCATCATGAAGTCGGATGAAGACGTGCGCATGATCAGTGCCGAGGCGCCCGTTCTGTTCGCCAAGGCGTGCGAGATGTTCATCCTGGAGCTCACGCTGCGCTCATGGAGCTACTCGGAGCGCAACAAGCGTCGCACGCTGCAGAAGGAAGATATCCAGGCCGCGATCCGGAACACGGACATCTTTGACTTCCTCGTCGACGTGATCAACTAATTGTAAATGCACACAGCGCTCTCGTTTTCCATCCCCTCCACGCCAACGCACCAAGCGTTAGGACCACACAGCGCAACACTACCTCTCGTATTACATGTAAACGTTCCCCCCTTCATGCACCACCGTCATCTCGTCATCCGACCAAGTGACGGAGCTCTTCGCCATGAAGAGGACGTGATGGGATGCTATGACGCTACGGTATGTTGCGACTCGCAACATAATTGGGATGTCGCGCGAATGTTGTTTGTTGATGAGGTTGCTGGAATATGTGATGATGACGTAATTACGTATTTTACACGAGTGAACTTGAACTTGGCGTCTAAACTCGGGCTTGAAGCGAACCACAGCGCCGCCATGGACGTGCCTCACGCGCATTCGTCGACGAACTTGAACTTCCAGGCGGAAACTTACCACGCGGCCCCAAGGGCACTACACGACATGTCCTTCTCCATGCGTCTCCACGCCCCCCACTCACCCGCAGGTAGTCTCTTCCACTTCCATATGACTCCCCACATACCTACCTCACCATCGAGCCGTCGCATGCATCTCCATGATGCAGCTCATGCACCATGAGGCCATGGAAGATATCCCCTCGACGTAGTGACCTATCGGTAATTTTCGGAGCGTCAGCGAGGAGGAAGGTACAACCAACAGACCCACGCGACGAGGGGCTCCGTCCATGATGACCACACGCATGAGCCGTGAGAGTCATTCCGGATTCCGCCGCCAGAGCCCAAGCCAGCCCAGATCTCTCTCTCTTCCTGTTTATCATGCAGCGCTTCCTGACGCCCGCCGTCGCGCGTGTGACGCGTGCCAACGCCTCCGTGACGCGCCGCTTCAGCAGCAGCTCCAAGGACTTCGTCGGCATCGTCGGCGTCGGCCTCATGGGCGGCCACATGTCGGACAACTTGCTGGCCAAGGGCCAGAAGATCGTGGTGTGCGACCCGAACCCGGCCAGCACCAAGCGCCTGGCCGACAAGGGCGCGATCGTGGCCAAGACGCCGCGCGAGGTGGCCGAGAAGTGCGACACCGTGCTCACGATGCTGCCCAACACGGCCGTGGTCGAGAAGGTGTACCTGGGCGACGACGGCTTCGAGCGCGCGCTGCGTCCGGAGCACTTCTTCGTGGACTCGAGCACCATCGACGCCGTGTTCACCAAGAAGATGTCGCAGCAGCTCCACGCACAGGGCGTCAAGTTCGTGGACGCGCCGGTCTCGGGCGGCGTGGTCGGTGCGGAGAACGGCACGCTCACCTTCATGGTCGGCGGCACGGACGACGAGTACAAGACCGTCAAGCCGTTCCTCGAGTTCATGGGCAAGAACATCGTCCACACGGGCGGCAGCGGCACGGGCCAGGTCGCCAAGGTCTGCAACAACCTCGCACTCGCCATCCAGATGGCCTCCGTGGCTGAAGCCATGAACCTCGGTGTCAAGCTCGGTGTCGACCCAGCCGTGTTACGTGGGTACGTTCTCTCTGTTTGATTTGTGTGGCTTGTGGTTATATGGGACTAGCGATGGACTGACTGGGACTTTCTCTGTGGTATGTAGCATCATGAACACGTCGACGTCGCAGTGCTGGTCGACGACTGTGTACCACCCGTACCCGGGCCTCATGGAGAACGTGCCGGCCGCGAACGACTACAAGGGCGGCTTCGCCTGTAACCTCGTGAAGAAGGACCTCGGCCTCGGCGTGGACGCGGCCAAGGCGGCCGAGGTCACGCTTCCACTCACGTACGCCGTGCACCAGCTCTACAGCATGATCGTCAACGACGGCCACGGCAACAAGGACATTGGCTACATCCTGCAGTACCTCAAAGGCAAGACCCAATAGACTGGATATGCGACGGATGATCAATCACCGCTGCCGTGTGGGACGACTCGAATGAAAGCCATCTCATTGCGAAAAGCTGTTTTTTTTTTACCGTAATTGGAAATATACAACCGTGATGTCGATTCTTGGCGGTTCGTCTACTGCCCGAGAGCAGCGTCCCGTTCGGTCTGCTTGACCATGTCGCCGTCGATCTTGGCGACCTTGGGCACTCGCTTGAGTACTTGGATACGCGCTTCTTCCTTGGAGATGTTGTCGTAGATCGGGTTCCCGACGAACAAAACGTCTCGTAGCTTGGGAAGACTCGCGAGTTTGTCGAGTTCGTCCCAGCTCTTGATGAGGTTGTTGGACAGATACAGCGTCGTGAGGTTTGTGAGCCCCGAGAGACCGTCCAGCGTCGCGATGAGGTTGTACGACATCCACAGCTCCTCCAGCGTATCAGCGACATCGTCGAGCTTCTCGATCTTCTTGATCTGATTCCGTCCCAACGACAAGATGCGCAGCTTCTTCATACCCGACAGCGGGATCAGACGATCAATGCTGTTGGTCGACAACGACAGGTGCCTACCATCCACCAACGCAGTTCATATCCATTAGTCCACCGGCGACAGGACTGCTCCAGTGAAAGCACGGAGACGCACTCGCAGTTCTTGAGCGTGTTGAGCGAGTTGTCGAGCTTGTTCACCGGCGGGATCTGGCAGTACAGCTTGATCACCGACGCCTCCTCTGCCGAGGCGCTGTTCTTCGCCTCCTGCCACCGCCATCTCCATCAGTCCTCTCCACAGACATCACACAGCCAACATCACGCTGTGGAGACACTCACCCACGCCTTAATCGCCTGCGCACACGTCGTCTGCACCACATCACACAACGCCGCATCAGCTCCATTCCCACCCACACTACTACCACGCAACGCGCGGCGCCACTACCCACGCACCATGCTGACCCGTTAATGAGGGTGTGTACACGTGGCGTCTGCACGCTCTGACGCCGTCGTCTTCTTCTGGGGATTCCGCTTCCGACGCCTTGGCTTCCATTGGGGAGCTGCCCGTGCGTGTAGCCGGTCGGCGACCTTTCGTGCACCGTTCACCTCACAATATTGACCACCAATGTCACTAGTAAGTCTCAGCAACTGTATCGTTACAACCTGTATCATTCAGTCGTCATCGTTGTTGGTCTCAGTTTGTGACGCGTCGTCGTCCGGCTCTTCAGCCTCAACGGCTTCCTCTCGCTTCAACTCGTCTTCTTCCATCTCTTCGTCGTTCAACTCGCTCTCTTTCTCGTCTTCCATCTCTTCGTCCTCGCCGCCTTTCTCACTCGTCTGGTCGTTTCCCATTTCTTCCGCGTCCTTTGCCTTCTGCCGTCTTTCTTGAGCCATCGCTCGCCTGCGGTCGTTCAATGCCGTGAGCCCGACAGCATCGCTCATGATCGATTGGGAGAGATTCTTCATGCTGATATCGATCGCATCCGACCATCGCAGCACGAGATTCATCGGCACGTCAATGTACTCACACAGGAGTCCAAGAGCAGCTTCGAACGGCCCGTGGAACACCGTGCGTTCCTTCGTCATGTACTCTGGGTAGAAGTACGTCGCCTTGGCGCGCTCCAGCTCCTCCACACTTGTCTTCTCACCCTCGCTGCCGTGTTGAGACCGCTGCAGCTTCTTCTTCACTTCCTTCACACGGTTCTGGAGTTCTTGCGTAGTCTCAACTGGCACACCATTCTCGTACTCAGGCATGTACGCCCTCAGCGTGTTGTCTTCATACGTGCGAGAGAACTCATGAGCCTTGTTGATACTCAGTCGGGTCTTGAGGTCGTCGACGTGGGCCGCGAAAGTCTCTGGTATCCGCCCGCGGTCGTCACCGAGGAGCATGTCCTCACAGTATTCGACAAACGATGTGAGCTGACGACGCGGAAGCCTGTCAGCCGCTTCTATCGTGAATGGAGGCAAGTTTTCTTCCTTGGGAACACGCTCGTAGATCCATTCCATCCAGTTCGGGCACAGACGAATCGCTGCAAGAAGATAGCCGGCGATGCCTGCGGCGGAGTCGAGTGCACTACCGCCTTTGTCTTGATGTGGAGTCGCTAGCTTCTGCTGGACGGGCTTCTCAGGCATGTCTCCTGGAGTATTGAACTGTCCACTGATCCACATGAAGTTGCGGAACACTTGAGCTGGCAGACCGAGGTTCTCGCACATGTTGAACGCCACCAAGGGCGCGTTCAGTGGAGGAAGCTGGATCTCCAAGTGGTACTGGAGGTAGTGGGTCTTGTACGCGACGACGGCGTTGTTCATCCAATTGGCCCGCAACGACGCATCGTAGAATCTGGCCACTCGTTCGACTCTCTCTTGCATCTCAAGCGGACACAAGCCCAACATGTTGCTGTACGGTACGTCGCCTCGTTCGATCCAGTAGGCGTAGTCACCAGGCACAGCTCCGACGTTGAGCATGCGGCCGGCAATCGCGAGAATGCCGACCAAATCCGACAGCACGAACCAGTCAAGCGTGTGCTGCCACTCGCGCGGGCCTTTGTTCTTGAATTCGCCTGGTAGTGACGTGACGCCTCCGTCGTCGTCTTCCGGGATCGTGGACTGAGGCGCCTGGAATAACCTGTTCAGGTTGGACGCGTTCTCGGCATCCCACTGCTCCAGCACCTCACTCGTGACCGCCGGGTCCATGCCTCTGTCCTCCGGCAACGCGTTGTAGTGGAACTCTGTGAAGCACCGTAGAAACGGACGCGCGCCCTTGGTCTGCCACACTGTGAGGAAATGGAACCACACGTCTCTCACGACGCGAGGCGTCTCGGGCGGGAAGCCGATCTTCACGAGCGCATCGGCCTGCTTGTTGAGCATGAACTGCGTGGCCGCGATGCAGTCGATAAGCTGCACGGGCTTGCGCACGACCTCCTCCTTGATCTTGCGCTCTCGCTTGTTGCGCTTCGTGCGGCGCTTCATCTTCTGCAGGGCAGCGATGTCGATGCCCATGTCCTCGGCATCCTGGGTCTCCGTTCGCGTCTGCAGATAGCTCTGCGTACCACACAGCTCACACACGAGCTCCCCGAAGTAGTTGGTGCTGAAGTTGGACTCGCCCTCGGCGCCGCAGTTCGTGCACACGATGGACGCCGACATCTTGGCACAAACACACCAAGAGCTCAATTGACAGTGATCACCAACGAAGAGATGCGGACCGAATACAGTGTGGTACACACCACTTCTTCACCTTAAATGATGTAGTATACGTCATAATAGGTTGAATATACGTTTATGAAGGCGAAAAACCTCTATGATCGGATGAGCTGTCGCGTGTCGTCCGACTTTCGTGGCGGAGATTTCGGCCGCAAATGGCGCGGGACGACGACCATGCGTGGCGCGCTCCGCTGCAGTGGCTGCTGGATGCGTACCGCGCCACGATCCCAGTGAAGAAGATGCTGGAGGACTTGAAGACATGCCACGCTGTCGCGGAAGAATGGGCGTCAGTCGACTTCCAGGTGCGTCGAAATCGCCATTTGAAAATCCGCCATTTTCAAAACGCTGAATATGTGTGTTGTAGGACGCCGTGGTGCGCGTGGTGATCCACGATGCGATTGTGGACAAGTACGCACCACCTCGCAACTACACGTACCGCTTCCTCAAGCTCTACACCGACGGTACGCGTCTAGATTGAGCTCTTAATGTCGCCTTTCTCGCATTGAAATAACTGATACTATGGCAATTTCAATGTCAGAGATCGAACGGCTGGGCGGCGAGTTGTCGGATGCGCTTGTCTGTGAGCTCATGGAGTTTGTGGCGGTCGGACGCAGTGGAGAGCCCGCGTCGTCGGCGTGCGAGGAGATGCACCACGTGACCTACCGCGTCCCAGCCCAAGCCGCCGGGCTGTCTGAGGACGTCACGGTCACGTGCCGTGTCGCCTCTGTCTTCAATGAAGTCGGACTCAAGATCTGGGAGGCGGGATGGTTCCTCGCTGAGTTCATTTTGGCCCACAAGGAACTCTTCGAAGGACGCAGCGTGCTGGAGCTTGGGGCAGGCGTTGGCATCACGGGCTTTGTGCTGGCCAAGACGGTGTGTGCGAGACGTCTCGTGATGAGCGACTACGCTCCACAAGTGATGCTGAATCTTCGGTACAACACGGAGATCAACAGCTTCCTCAGTGGGCCGTACGTGTGTCCAGTGGATGTGGAGACGATCGACTGGGAAACGTGGGATCCGGAGCAAGCCGCCGTCACGAAGAGCTACATCCGCCCCGATATCCTCCTGGCCGGCGACTGCGTGTACGACGTGGCAGTGTTTCCTGCGCTTGTGAGCGTGTTGCAGTCCTTCCTAGGAGACGAAAACGAGCACACTCAAGACACAGACAAAGAGGGGAGTGTGCCACCTCAGCGTGTGGCCATTTTCGCCGCGACCATCCGCAACCAAGTCACATTCCAAACCTTCTTGGACACGCTGGTTCAGTACCAGATCACCTACGAGGACATCACAAGCACGTCGCTCAAGAACATGAGCGCTGAGCCGTTGTTCCCGTACGACAACAGAGAACAAATGCGTCTGTGTAAGCTGTATCGAACAGCAGCGACTCAAGAAAGGGCTTGATTCTGTGAGTTTTTTCGTCGAGCGTGCACGGCGAGGGCTGCTGCTGCTGTTCCCATTGAAATGCTGGTGGATTTTGCCGCTGATCTTGGACGCACGGACTTGACTTTCTTCTTTTTGACTGCGAGTTTGTTGGTTTTGACTGCACTGGAAGTCGCTGACGAGCTCTGACTGGGGGATTCGTGGTTTGCGTGACATGTGTCGGTCTGTGGCTGGCACTCGCGCGAATAATCTACGACAAACAAGTGTCCGTCAGTCTCCAAATGTATGCGATGCCAGCCGTGGTAGGATAACTTACGAGTGAGGAACTCTTTCAGGGATGGAAGCGTGACAACGTCCACAGCGCGGCGGTGTTTGTAGTTGCGCCAGTGGACACACTGTTGCCACGAGAGCGACCGAAGCACTGATACGTGGACTCCCAATCCAGTTGGATCGATAGGGTCTTGGTGGGCCTCGCCTGCTGCGATTAGCCGATGGACGACTTGACTATGGCCTACACGGCTCGCGACATGAAGTGGCGTCTCACCATGCGCGTCGATGGCATCGAGATGCGCCCCACAAGCGAGAAGACATTCGACCACATCCAAGTGGCCCCCGCGACTCGCTTCATGGAGTGGCGTCGTCTTGGACACGCTGTTATCCACCGCATTCACGTCGAAGCCAAGCTCAGAGATAAGCAACTGGATGGCTGCTGCGTTGCCATGCCACGCTGCCAAGTGAAGAAGTGAATCCAGCGAGTCGGAGCGATGTATTGCTAGCTGTTGTGTGAGCTCTTGAGCAGAGGACGACGACGCTAGCACTTGCAGTTTCAAGTGGAGCCTGGCCCAGTATGGATCTCGGCATTCCTGAAGCTGTGCTGCTGACGAAGGGGTGCTTTGGACGCGTTGCTGCCAAACCGCAGCCTTGACTTGGCTATTCTCCTTCTGTAGATGGTCCAGAGTGGCCTTCAGAGCCCTCAAGCGCTCTTGCATCATCATACCCACAAAATCTTCAGGCTCGCACACCGCCTTCTGCAACACCTTGATCTGGTCAATAAACCCACCTCCCTTGCTGTTGTCTGGGGCCTCCCACAATGAGTTCGTCTCCCGGTTCGTGACTGCCCTCTTGGTTTCAGCTGCCTTTCTGCTCTGCTCTTGCTTTTCCGCCACCGCGGCTTCTCGTCTCTGTAACTCAGCTTGTAGGACTCGGTGTCGTTCAGCCGCAGTTCGAGCAGCGCTGCCCGCATATGCTTGTTGATACCGTGAGACCTGTTGCTTCCACTGCGCGGCTGCCTCTTGTCGCTCTTTGTCCTTTGCTGCACTCCTAGCGATTCGTTCTAGATGTCGCTGCTCTTCAGTCTTCACTTCTACCGACAGGGCAATCGGTTGAGTAGGTATGGGCTTGCGGATGATCCCGTCTGTTGGATGTGAAGGCTTCTGGATGGCTGCCTTACTTTCGGGCGAAGGTGGCGCGCGCCGTTCACGAAGGGCACGAACTGGGAAATACGAAGCGATGTTCAGCACAGCGAGTGGGCCACTGCTTGTATCAGTATTCGCTTTGTGATGATCTCGACTTCGTGGAGCTGATGAAGCACCGGGGCGGTCTCTTTCAGTACGACGGCCTGACTTGGCTGCCTGCCGGGCGGTGCGATGCGTAGACTCTGGGGTTTTGCCGGTGGATGCCTCAAGAGTCGCTTGGGCCACGTTTTCGCTACCGATGGAAAGGGCAACACCGTCTCCAATTGGCCGAGCTTCTTGCAGTTCCACGACGGGTGCAGGTGATGGCTCTTCGACTGCTGCCAGTTCGGCCACTGGAGGTGAGTCCTCTGAAGTGTCAACACGGTCGAGTGCTTCTGGGTTGAGTGAGTCGGGAGACTTTGACGACTCGAACTCATCTTCCTTGCTTTCATCGACGGATATTGGGTGTGCGGACGTCGGCTCGTTGTTGACGATATCTGGCTCTGAAGCAACAGGGGTCGCGGCATCACCAATATCGACAAGATCTCGATCATCAGCGATGATTTGGATGTCAGTCTCAGGCTCGGAAGTGGCGTTGTCCATCGATTCACTGGCTGTTGCCTCAAGATGATTTGTTTCCATCGAGCCTTGCACGTTTTCCTCTTCGGCGACGACAACTTCGCCATCGATAGGCGTTTGCTCGATCTCGGACCCCACCTCAGCCGCGATGATGTTGTGGCGCTGATCTTCGTGCGTCGACGATTCCACTTCAGGGGTTTCCATTGTCGCATCTTGCAATGTGTTATCCTCGTGTGGGGCCAGTTGGATGGTAGAGTCAACCACTTCGTGGGTGGCTTCCTTACTTTCAGCTTGGTTCGGCAGTTGTTGGTTGATATTGACATCGACATCTGCGCCACAGAGCTCTGGGGCCTGGGGTTCCAGAAGGACACCACTTGGTGGAGCATCTTGGTTTGCCGCTTCTTGGTCTGCCAGACTTTGTACTGGCTCGGGATCTTCCGGGACGGCTTCACCACTGGAGAATACTTGGCCCGCCAGTTGGCGTTCCTGTCGCTTTCGAGCTACACGTCGTCGAGCCACGAAGCACCGAATCAAACATTGAATCATCAGCGCCGTCTCGTCAAATAGGAGTTCTTGCATCATTTCGTCGTGGCGTTGTAGCTCCTCGTTGAGTTCTTCATTGATCTCGACGCCACCGCCATCTTGCACGATAACTGGATCTTCACTAGTCTGCACGACTTCAGACAGGATGGTCTCAGACCCTTCTATAACGTCTTCTCCAGGTGTGGCATTGTCAATAGCTGGGACCTCACCATCCGCCACTGAAGACGTTTGCTCGCCATCGACGAGCGCCATTGCAGTGGCAACGCGCTGCCGTGCTGTCCCCGTGGAGGATGACGGACGTGAGGAGGAGCGATTAGAGGAGGATGCAGGACGAGAGCCGACACAGCTTGAAGAGACTCCTTCAATAGATTTCACTGTCGGCGTGCGCACAAACAGCAAGCGACTCGATCCAACTGGCGTCTTGGATACCGTCTCAATCGCGCGCCGCACCTTCTCTTCAAACTCGGGCGTGATGGGGACTGGGCTCTGTGCCCTAGGACTGGCTGGTGGTGGCGACATCGGAGGATGTGGAGCAGGCGTCGTAATCACGCGAAGCTCCGTGGGTTCTCCATTGGCGTCGTGCTCAGGGTAATGTGACTCGTGCGATTGGTCCGCTTCACTGTGTTTGAGATGATACTCGAGGAACGCTGCGGGTGGCTCCCACACGCACTCACCAGTGATGTGGTTGTAGTAGTACGGGATTCCGTCGGTCTCGTTGAGAAACATCATCCATTCCGACCCGTCACTCGCCTCAGTGATTACAGAAGCGGCTTCATGAGCTGACACAGCGTCGATGACTGTACTGCCCGGCAGCTGCTCTTCCTCGTCGCCTTCTTCGTCACCATCTCCACCGCTTAGTAGCGCGTTCAGTTGCTCCATTTGTTCAGCCGTGGACGGCCGTCTCATCAGCGTATCTTCCACCGAGTTGGGTCCACCGGTCGCGCGAGCCGATACAGCAGTGTAGAATCCCGGAGGCGGCTCCCACGACGTCTCCATTGTCTCCAGATTCATGTAGTACACACGTCCTGTTTCGTCGACAGCTTCGGTCCACTGGCGATGCGCGGAAGCCGAGCTATCGCTGGGCAACGCACTGATGCCGGGAGGTTCCCACGAAGACTCGCCCGTGCGGAGGTTCACGTAGTAAGCCTGCCCAGAGCTCTCATCATGGCGCAACTCCCACTCGTCCGCATCTGGTTGGGTTCCTTCGGCATGCATCTCCATCTCGTCTCTCTGGTTGTGCTTCCCCACTTGACTGCGTGAACGACGGCTCTACAAAACACAAACTCGAAGAGACGCGGCAGCGACTGGTGACCCGACGGCGATGAGGATAAATGCGGATCCGCGTCCAACTGATTCCGTTCCATATTCAGAGTCCAACCTATCTCGACTCGATGTTCCGTGGAGTGATCTGCTGTCTGTGGCCTGCGCGTCAGAGATCGCCACTGACTCGCAACACAGGGGATCCTGATCTACTTGGCTTCCAACTCGGCAATGAGCGTGTCGTCCTTCTCCTACAATGGTTTCGTATCGCGAGCCATCAGCTCCACAACGCCCTCAGTGAGTGGAATCCGTTAGAAGCACAAACCTTTCGGCGACGGCGCACATCGTGGTTAAATATGCGGGCGATGTTGACCTCGGTCGTGATGATCTGGTCGCGCAGGAACGCCAAATCCGAGTCAATCTGGGCCTAAAACACACGTAAAACGACACTATGAGCTCGATAACACGCATCACGCTCCTACCATGAGTACACACGTCGCACCAGTCGTTCCGTGGCGACGGTCACGTTGTTCACGAGCAGCTCCAGTGCCTCGTCGTACGAGTACTCCACCATCACGTTGGCCTACACCACCACCAACGATACCATCATCCCCATGAGATCAACCCTTGAAGATCCTCCTAAACAAAACTCCAATAACAAGCCACGTACGCCCAGCCAAATGCAGACCTTGCCGACCGTCGAGTCGACCGTGGCCTTGGCGTAGACGTTGTCGGCCAGGTTAAAGTGCGTCTTGATGTCCTCGCCGTCCTCCTGCTTCTGGATCAAGTGGCGCAGCGTCACGAGATCCTTCTCCGTCTCCGGGATCTTGCGCTTGAACGAGTCGCGGCTCTTCTGCAGGCTCGTTTCCATGAACTTGTACTTGCTGCATGTCCAAAAACGGCATTAATACGCCTCTAAAACAGCTAAAAACGCCACAAAAACGCACCTGTAGAGCTGCTGCAGCGCTCCGACGAGCGGTTCGATCGAGCGGATGCCGATCGACGACATGAACGCGTCCACGGCGTCCTAAATCACCACGAAATGGGCAACAAGCAGCGTTTTAGCGTGCGTTTTACCTGGTCCTAGGGGGCTCACAACGAGGCTAAACGCACGATAAAGACGGCAGACGGGATGCCACGCGCATTGCGGTCTCCGATGATGAGCTCTGGAATGCGCGCAAGCGCCTCTGGGCTCTCCTGGATCGTGATCTTCGCCTCGCTCGCCATGGTGATCTCTGTCTGCGTGTGATGCCGATCCGATGGTGTGCGGGTACGAATCCCAATCACAGAGAGTACGTTTGTAACAGATATGTTGATACGGCTTGAAACGGATACGAACAAGATACGAACTGTTCATATTTTTCGTGTAATAAACACGGGTACACCGAATCGTAACCGGCAAAGGTTACTGTGTGTTCTGAATGCCCTCAGGGAATACAGTACTAGTACGCGTAACATTAGGAGAGGCACGCTTGAGATTTGCGTGGGATGGCAATTGAGAGCTCCTTTCGTGGATCAGGGAGTTTGCTACACCGGACTTGGCTCGCCATCGAGTTGCTTGTCGCTTTCTGTCGACGCTTCAATCATCACCAAGACACCATACCATGAGCGACTTGAAGTTCCGAGTGTTGTGGCCATGACTGGCATAAAATGCCAAAAGAGGGTAGGCCATCCGTCGTCGTCTCACACAAATGCCCATCAATCAGGACGTCTTTTGATAACTGCAGCACCGCACTTGTTACCTTCAGCTGCTTGAACTTCAGAAATGCCACGCGATTTGCCGCTTGGATGCCGTGGCCGCATCAGCATCCATCCCCAGTCCCAGGCGTTGATGCGGCCATCTCGACGCCAACGACAGACACTCGACAGACTCTTGTCACGTGAGCCAGGAGCGGAAGACGCTTGTGGCCGCATCAGCTTCAATGTAGTTGCTCACGCGTTGATGCGGCCACACAGACCTTTAGTATCAGAGCGACTCAGTGTGGGGCTCGACGGAGCCCCTCGCTTGCACTCTCGGCGGACACGGCGATCTATCGCGGGAGAACGCCGTTGCTCAGCGTCAGTTTGATGCCCCTAGCAAGCAGCATTCCTCAATTTGCCTCGATCGGAGCAGCTCTTCCACGGCATTCGATCCACAATGGCCACGACCACCACCAAGGACATCAGCCACGTCCAAGTCGCGACGCCCAAGGTCTACGAGCAGTATGACTCGCCAAAGATCGATGACCTCGAGGCCGCCAAGCCCCGTATCTCGTTCCCGATGCTGCTCATCGTCGCCATGCCGCGGCTGATCGTCAACATGGCGTGGGGCGCCCAGTGGGCCGCCCTAGGCCCGTACCTTGGTACGATGTTGCCCAAGTTTGCTGTCCAGCTCACTCAAATCGTCGGCCCGCTATGTGGCATCATCGTGGGCCCGACCATCGGAGTGCTCAGCGACCGCTGCACCAGCAAGTACGGCCGCCGCCGTCCTTTCCTCGCCGGTGCTGCTGTGCTCAGTGTCATTTGCTGGACGCTCATGGGTTACACGCGTGAAATTGGAGACGCTCTCGGTGACTACGGCAACGGCGGCTCTGAGCCAACCAGCTGCAAGTGGACAGCGTTCTTCACCATCTTCTTCTACATTTGGATGGACGTCACGGTGAACACGGTGCAGACGCCAGCCTTCCTCCTAATCGCTGATCTAGCCGGTGACCGCCAGACGACTGGTGCCGCTCTCTCTCAGGGCTGGGCCGTGCTTGGCGCGTTCATGGTATCAGCTTACATCGAGATCTGGGGCGCCGCATATTTAACTCTCCACTGGTTCCTCGGCATGCTCTCCATCGTGATGGTGCTGTGCATCGGCCTCGTGTGCTTGGTGGTGAAGGAGGAGCCACTCGATCCGAGCACGGTTGAGCCTTTGCCAGCGTGCAAGCGTGTCGGCGAAGCCTTCTACATGATCTACAAGGGTATCCGCAACCTGTCCAGCATGCTCCTGGTCTACTACTTCGTCTTCTTCTGCGTGTGTTACGGCTACACCGCGTACAACGGCAACAAGGGCCAGTTCTTCGGCCTTGTGGTGTACGAAGGCGATGCCCAGAATGCCGACTCGTGTGGTGCAAACTGCACAAAGGCTCAAGACGACTACAACCGCGGCGTGCAGCTCGCTGGCGGCTCGACAGATCTTCTTTTCAACGGTGTGGGCTACGTTTTCTCGTGGATTCTGCCGTTGTTGGTCAAGAAGTTCGGGGCCAAGTGGGTGCTGACGTTTTCGCTGCTGCCTCAAGCGTGTCTGATCATCATGGCGTTCTGCAAGGTCGTCGCCCTCGACGTGTTCTTCGTCGTGATCACGACGCTCTCACAGACAGTTGTCTTCGCAATGCTGGTGCCGATCATCGTCCACGTGTACGGGGACAAGTGCGACCTTGGCGTGTACGTTGGCTCGCTTAACTCGGCGAACTGCTTCGGACAGTTGCTCAACTTCGCCATTGGTGCCGCACTGGTCGATACCTCGATGGGCTACAAGCTTCCTGTGTTGCTAGGCGGCATCATGAGTGTGATCGGCGTGGTCGTGAGCGCATGCTTCCTCAAGCTCAAGATGAACTCGCTCTAAACAGAGCGGCTCGTGGTCCATGAGCCTGGGGACCCGATCCCGATCCTGTATGATACTGTATTCGTGACGTAATGCAACTCCCTTTTACGGTGTGAAGATCGGGCGTACAGTTCCATTATACACCTTGCAACTTTTCCGATCAAAGTGAAGTGTGTTTGGCAATGCCAGGAGCGAAGCTGTTCAGTGTGAAAGCCCACACCGAGCCTACCAATGAGGCAGACACTGGGGCAGTGAACCTTGTCCTGGAGCTGCAGCCGGCTTGAAGATCACTGCCACTTTCAGTGACGTTCTGCGTAAGCCGTCGCTCACGGGACGCGTTGATTTCGCGAGAAGGGACATGAACCTTGTCGCGAACATGGTATGTAGCCCGTATCGCATCCAATATTGCTGTTATGTCTATTTACAGAAGACTATTCTCATTGTGTGGAAAATGGTGTTTGATACGTTTTGCCAGGGTATTATTTATGAAAGTAGCAGATCACAACTCACTAGGAGAGGTTTGCGGCTGCTTTTCCCGTCAATTGCACTGATGACGCCCCGATGTGAGCTCTCCACTGTCGAGATCGACGACTCATGGCGCTCTTGTTGAACATCAGGAACCACTTCACTCACTCATCCGACAGGCGGCAGACGCCAGGGTGACAACGGTGGACCCTGTCGTGTACTTCTGAGAACAAAATCGTCTCTAACAATTTGTGAATTGAGAAAGCACTTTAGAACGATGATCTGAGGAGCTACAGACTCTTGAGATTGGAGATACTTGCACAATTGATATGTCCAGTGTGAGAGGTGCAACAGGTTGAGTAAAATCTGAGGTGCTTGGGCTGTGAGCATCCCGCCACGCACTTGGTTCAGTTTCACAAGTGGCCATGCTCACGGCATTGACAGTCGCCAAGTTCCTCGCACAAGGAACTTCCATCCAATGCAGATACAGTAGCTGCATTGCCTCAACTACGGGGGACCCGTAGAATAGAGTGCCGACACCCGATACAATGCCCACGAAGGTCATCACCTGGGCTTTCTCCTGCACATTGCGCGACGACGTGTCGCCTCTAATCGCACTTGAAGTTCGGGAAAAAATCGCTCCAAGAAAGCGTCGGAATCGAAAAACCACTTAGTTTTCAAATCGTGTGGGGATTGAGCCAGGCACCGGATGCCTGCAAGTTCAATAGTTCAACTTGATAAGCCAGCCACACTGGACCAATGTTTGGTCGTTCCGGTACTGGGTCGTTTGGGGTTGTAATCCCAAGCAAAATGATCCGGTGCACTCACATCTGCCTTGCATCAGCGCTGTGTGCTCATCCTCACGTGTTGATGCGGTTGAATAACCTATCTCACACCAGGTCTTTGTGCCTTCTCCGGCTTGGCGTACAAGACGACACTGTAGCCCAGTTCTCGGCCGCTTGGTATAATAGCTTGAAGACGGACGATAGCGTCGTCCACCTGGATCGCAAAACAGAACCCTCCGATCTTCTCATTCCTCAATCTGCTTTGCCTCAACCACACCAGCACCAACACCAGCGAGCTCGAGAGTCATGTCCACCCAAGTGAAGGACGTCGAAGCCGGTACCCCGCAAGTGTACGGCGAGTATGCGTCTCCGAAGCTTGACGGCTTCGAAGAGCCAACCAAGCAGCGTGTCTCGATCCTCAAGCTGTTGATCATCTCTATGCCACGCCTTGCCATCCAAATGGCCTGGGCCGCGCAGTGGGCGGCACTCGGCCCATACCTCGGCACGATGCTGTCCAAGTCCGCCGTCCAAGTCACGCAGTTCGTCGGCCCGATCTGTGGTATTATTGTTGGCCCCACGATTGGCGTCCTGAGCGACCGATGCACGAGCAAGTGGGGTCGCCGCCGCCCGTACCTTGCTGTCGCAGCCGTGCTGAGCGTGATCTGCTGGATCCTCATGGGCTACACGCGCCAGATCGGTGACGCTCTCGGTGACTACGGTGACGGATCCGAAGGTGTGCCAACGAGCCGCACGTGGACCACGTTCTTCACGATCATCTTCTACATCTGGATGGACATCACGGTGAACGTCGTGCAGACGCCAGCGTTCTTGCTCATCGCTGACATGGCTGGAGATCGCCAAACCACCGGCGCTGCCTTTGGCCAAGGCTGGTCGACGCTTGGTGCTCTCTTGGTGTCGGCGTACATCCAGATCTGGGGCGCCGCGTACTTGACGCTGCACTACTTCCTCGGTATGCTCGCTGTTGTGATGGCCGTGAGCATCGCTCTGGTTTGTTACATCGTTGACGAAAAGCCACTGGACCCCGACTCGGTGGAGAAGAAGTCGACCCTCAAGAGCATCGGCGAGGCGTTCTACTCGATCTACCAGGGCCTGCGGTCGCTGCCGTACGTGCTTGTCATTTACTGTCTCGTCTTCTTCTGTGTGGAGTACGGCTACACCGCGTACAACGGCAACAAGGGCCAGTTCTTCGGTCTCGAAGTGTACGACGGCGAGGCCGCGAACGCCGACCACTGTGCGCCCAACTGCTCGAAGGCGCAGGACGACTACAACCACGGTGTTCAGGTGGCGAGTGGCACGGCAGACTTGATCTACAACGGTGTCGGCTACTTGTTCTCGTTCGCTCTCCCTTACTTGGTCAAAAAGTTCGGCGCCAAGTGGGTGCTCACCCTCACGCTCGTGCCTCAGTGCGGCTTGATCATCATGGCGTTCTGCAAGGTCCCAGCCCTTGACGTCTTCTTCGTCGTCATCACCTCGATGACTCAGGTCGTGGTGTTTGCCCTGCTTGTGCCGATCATCGTCCACGTGTACGGCGACCAGGTCGACCTCGGCATCTACGTTGGTGCGTTGAACTCGGCCAACTGCTTCGGTCAGTTGCTCAACTTTGCGATCGGCTCGGCGATCGTCGAGACCTCGATGGGCTACAAGCTTCCAGTGCTTCTCGGCGGCATCATGAGTCTGATCGGTGTGGTGATCAGCGCGGTCTTCTTGAAGGTCAAGATGAACACTTTGTAAGTCTGCTTCTCAGCGCCTCCCAGATTGGTACACGTAGCTTCAGTAGTGCAGGCCTTGGGGAGTCAGTACATATTGCGTCTTGGTTTGTTCGCGTCTTCGCCTCGTCCTTCAAACGTTCTTCGACTGGATCGCGAGTGACGGCGCAGCCCGAGCCTCCTTCCAACCGTGCCCTTGGCAGGACGCAAGGCTCCGTGACGGCGTGAGGGTGACACAGCAACTCAATCACGTGTTCGCGTGGCGACTTGGGACCTCGACAAAACGCTGCCACTCCCAAGTTGAAGCAGGAGGATTTGAAGAGACAAAACGAGGGTGATTCCGACGACAGGCATGCTCGTTTCGGTGCAAAAACCAGTCCCAAGGTCTTCGATAACACAGCCAAAACGTACCTACAGTGCATGCCAAGTTGGCAGAGGAACTGGAGCGGCAACGTGACTGCTGACCTGCCGACGTTTCAAGTTCAAATTTTCAACAGCCACCTGACGGCACCGGCGTGCTGGAATGGATGCGCTTCAGTACTCGCGGACACGCGCCGCTTGATGGCGCCTTTTGCCACAGTCAACCGCATGGAGAGGTACAGTCTCGTGTACTGTAGGTACAGCTTTGGAAAATTTGACGTCGGATCTTCTCGCGGGTCGTGCTTGCTGTGTCGGCAATCGGCAACTGCAGTGCCACTATGCCGTCCCAACCCTGTTGGGCCAACCCTGTTGGGCCAACCCAGGATGAGGAGGGTGGATAAGCTCAAGAGCTGATGTGCAAACGCCGCGTCGCAACACCAAGCTCTTCTCCTCTCCTGTGGAGCTGCAGATCCAATGCTTCGTGCCGTACTGTAGTGCCGATCACACAAAACCTGCATCTAAACTGTCTGTGCAGTACCGTTATGGCTCTTTAGCGATGGTCTAATCCAGCAGAGGCAGTTTCACTGGGGGGGGAGTACCGCTGGGGTTTTGGCTGCTGGTCATCCGACAAGGACGAATCACTTGTTGAAAACCACCGTGGCTCTGAAAATGAAATGTTCACCCAGCAGATGGCTGCGCGTTGGAGCTGAGATTTCTTCCTCTCGGATTCCTCCCAAATTTTGACGTGGGGAACGAGGGAGCCTTCGTGGCTAGTGGTTGTCTTCAAGTATTGTGACGGCTGCTGTGTCGTGTGGGCTCCATTTGGAGTGCGTGTTCGCCGTGACGCGCGGGCAACCCGTGTGATTGCGAGATGGGAAGAGCCAGCCACCACTCTCCTCTCGGAAAGTGAGGTTGAAGATGCCCGTTGACTAGACGAAGCTGATAAAACGAGATGCTGGAGCCTCCGACTCGGGGTGCCTGGAGGCTGTACTTTACAGTGCAGTCGAGGCACGAAGCAGCCTTTTTACTTCCAAGCAACGATTCATTCCATCTAAAACTCATCTGAAGCAGCCGTAAAAATCGGAATCCGGACCAGCCCCCTATGTCACGTTTCAGGTCTTCAACGGTGACGGCGCACTCGAAAAAGACAGCGCAGTGCTACGGGGTGTCGTAAAAAATGTTGAAGCGATCTGGCTTCCCCTCCACGCAGTTTGTAAAATAAAAAAAGAATAGAAATGTGCACAGGAAGAACTTCTTCAAGAAGGTCGTTTGTTTGCCAAGGCCCTCCATTGACAAGGCTTTAATCCGCGCTTGAGCCGTCTTCCTGCCTCGTACTTGCTCACCGTAGATAATCAAAGAAGGGGCTGTGTGCGGCTATCAGCCGATCCCCCGTCGTCCAGCCATCACAAACTAAAGCCAAAATCCCTTTTTTACACTCCAAAAACTGGCGTCGTTTTGAGCAACTTGAACTATTGGACAAACTCACACGGCCCGTCTCTGCGCAGGCTCCTCTCCCTAGGTTCAACATACCTTCTTTTAGTCCACCACCGTCGCTCCACCAATCGTCATGCCTATCGAAGGGTATGTTATCATGGAGGTGCCATCTGCTATACAGTTCCTCGTCGACTCGAGCATTGGTGGGTGGGCATAGAGTCTGAGGGTGTTGCTAAACACGAGACTCGCCGCCAACGGCCACCGTGATGCGCCGTCCGTGGCGAGCTCCGCAAGTCGGCGGCCAGCGGCGAGATCGCGCGTGAGTGAACGCCAGCGCATCTCCTCCGGTTGATGCCGACACTGTGGAGTCCTCCGCGTCGCCGACTCGGCATCAACAGGTGGAGATGCGCTGCGGAGAGAAACTCGCGCAGTTCTGAAGTCCACTCCCTAAAGTGTCGAAGCTTTGCTGGATTTTCCCGCCGGCTGCTTCCCTCGCATGACACCGGGACATTGACGCGTCCGCCTGTCTCCTAAGTCTCTCGTGTGGAAGGAAGTGAGGAGGGAAGGAAGGAAGCAAGAGAACCCTTGCAGCCAGCCAAGCACGCCACCGCTGCCCTCTGTCATTCCACAATCTGTCGTGCACTGCGCACTACTCTCCCAGTCTTCCGCAGCCAGTGAGACCAAGCACCATGTCCCCCAAGGCCAAGGATGTCGAGGCCGGTACGCCTCTGTACGACGAGTATGGCTCGCCAAAGGTCGACGGCGTGCAGGAGCCAAAGGAGCGCGTGTCGTTCCTCAAGCTCTTGATCATCGCCATGCCGCGTATGGCCATCAACATGGCGTGGTCGGCCCAGTGGGCTGCCCTCGGCCCGTACCTCGGTACTATGCTTCCCAAGTTCGCCGTCCAGCTCACGCAGATCGTCGGCCCTCTGTCCGGTATCCTGGTCGGCCCGACCATCGGTGTGCTGTCGGACCGCAGCACGAACCCGTGGGGTCGTCGCCGTCCGTTCCTGGCCATCGCTGGTGTGTTGAGCATTATCTGTTGGATCCTCATGGGCTACACTCGTGAGATGGGTGAGGCTCTTGGTGACTCGGGCACTGGCTCGGAGAACCGAAAGTGGACCTCGGTCTTCACGGTGTTCTTCTACATCTGGATGGATGTGACGGTGAACGTCGTCCAGACGCCTGCGTTCCTGCTCGTCGCTGATATGGCTGGTGACCGTCAGACCACTGGTGCCGCCTTGGCGCAGGGTTGGTCGACACTCGGCTCTATCGTCGTGGCTGCGTACATCGAGATCTTCGGTCCAGCCCACGAGTCGCTGCACTGGTTCTTGGGTATGCTCAGCGTCGTCATGCTGGTGTGTGTCGGCATCGTCGTCTTCACTGTCAAGGAAACCCCGCTGGACCCGAACTCGGTGGAGAAGAAGTCGACCCTCAAGAGCGTCGGCGAGGCCTTCTACTCGATCTACCAGGGTCTGCGATCGCTCCCAAGCGTGCTCGTCGTCTACTGCTTCATCTTCTTCTGCGTGCAGTACGGTTACACGGCTTACAACGGCAACAAGGGTCAGTTCTTCGGTCTCGTGGTGTACGATGGCGATGCCCAGAACGCCGACACGTGCGGTGAGAAGAACAACTGCACCGTCGAGCAGAAGGACTACAACCGCGGTGTGCAGCTCGCTGGTGGCTCCACGGATCTTCTCTTCAACGGCGTCGGCTACATCTTCTCGTGGACACTTCCGTTCCTCGTGCACAAGATCGGTGCCAAGTGGGTGCTCACGCTCGCCCTTGTCCCACAGTGCGGTCTGATCATCATGGCGTTCTGCAAGGTCGTGGCTCTGGACGTGTTCTTTGTCGTCATCACCTCGCTGTCGCAGGGTGTGGTGTTCGCGCTGCTCGTGCCAGTCATCGTCCACGTGTACGGTACTGAAGTCGACATCGGTATCTACGTGGGCGCGTTGAACTCGGCCAACTGCTTCGGCCAGCTCCTCAACTTCGCGATCGGCGCTGCTCTTGTGGAGACGTCGATGGGCTACAAGCTGCCAGTGCTGCTCGGTGGTATCATGAGTCTGATCGGTGTGCTTGCCAGCGCGTTCTTCCTGAAGCTCAAGATGAACTCGTTGTAAGAAGCGTCACTGGTTCGTCCTCCACCCTAAGGTGTGAGGATGGTCCGTTCCGTTCGGCTAGGTCTCGAGTCAAATACATGCATGCGTTACTTGTCGACTTGTGTGTTGCCTTGGTTTGTCTTGAGGAGACTGCTGGTCCATCGAATGCTGCTCTTGGACTGAGACGACCTCCGCTTCAGACTCGAGAACTGGTCAAATGAGCTTGGCCTTCGAACTCCCGAAGTGGTGGAAGCAGTCCTGCGGGGAAGAGCCGAGCGTGAGCGCAGCATCCCGCGGAAAAAGATCAAATGAGACGCATTGTGAGCGTCGTGTTCTTCTCGGAGGAGACTCCTCGCACTGGACGCAGCTACCAGGGAAAGGCGTGTTGAAATTGGAGGTGGATGCCGTCGGTTTTCCACAGACGGTTCGCTTGGAAAGGAAACTCACGCAGAGTAAGTGACGGACCCAGCAAAGGCCTCTCGGGTTCTCGACGTTGGGTGAGGGCAGCACTGGATTCTTTGAACAGAATTGCTGACACGACAGAGATGAGGAAGCTGGATAATGTACTGTAGGGCTCGAGGCGTCCTAACGTTAGGCTAGAATTCCTGGTTTTTGACGCTGTGACACCGGAAGCAGAGCCTCCTCACTTGCTGTGTGCCGAAAACTGTGTAACAAAGACTCTCGAAACATCGAAGTGCACGCCATGAAATTTTCTTCAGGCGAGATTGATTATGGAAAATCATCGAAACGTAACAAATGCATCTCGCAATCAAATTAAATGAAGCCATTTAAGTGGATCTGGTGTCTGAAGTCCTTTTCCCTAAACATAATGTAATCAAATAGAATATAATTCTCATGAGTTGTCTCTGAACCGTGATGGAGGAAGTGAGAGTTTTGAATCTGGGGTTGGAGCGGAGCTGAGCGGGTAGATTCCATCGTGGAGGAGGAAGATTCCTGTTCCGATGCCATCCCTCCCAATCTGTGAAGCGACTGTTCTCGCGTAAGCGTCTCGCGCGCTCTCCAGGCGATTATGGGAACTGCGTCGCATCTCGTCCGTGGCGTTGGACAACTGGCACAGCGGCTGATGCACCGCGCAGAAAGCCGAGCATTCTCTCTCTGCTCTTGATGTTGGGACGCAGCCAACGGAATTCAGACAAATGAGTGATACGATGTATTGCTGACAAGCCCAGCGCCAAGACTCTCGGCATTCGTACAGTACTGTACGGACGCCATAACAGCGCAATGGAGATTAAAAAAGTCACCCAATAGATTGTCGTCAAACCGACGTGAGGGTTAATCAGCTGGCTGAGTTGAACTTTCGCCGCCTTGCGGAAGTTCAACGTGATGAGGCAACCACATCATGCCCAGCCGGTTATGCATTTACACAAGTATATGATGCTCAGAACAAACTCTTGGATATGTAGCCATCAGCTGATAATCAAATCTTGCAGGATGAATTGCATCGGGACACCCACTCCAACGTGCGTCAGCACGACGACCCATCCTCTCGTGTTGACGCGGTGCTAGCTGAAGTCGGGGAGTGGAGTGCTCAGTGTTCTGAACCTGAAAAGCAGAGGGGCATACAAGTCCAGGTACCGGTATTGTAGTTGTGCTTACCCCCCCTCTGCTCTCCTACAGGACACCAGCAAGGGGGGGGGGGATGCAAGTCACGTGCCAGTCCTCCTGCCCTATCAACACGCGAAAGATGAACGATAAAAACCGCATCGATTAAAAACTTCATTCCACAATTTGCTCCCCACCGTCCACTGCCTCACCAAGAGCAACCAACCAGTCAGCCAAGCGAGCAAGAGCGTCACCATGTCGACCAAGACAAAGGACATTGAAGCAGGCACTCCGCTGTACGATGAGTTCGGCTCGCCCAAGATCGACGGCGGTGTCCAAGAGCCAAAGGAGCGCGCCTCTCTCCTCATGCTGCTGATCATCTCCATGCCTCGTATGGCGATCAGCATGGCCTGGGCTGCTCAGTGGGCTGCTCTGGGTCCTTACCTCGGCACCATGCTTCCCAAGTTCGCTGTGCAGTTGACCCAGATCGTGGGTCCGCTGTCGGGTATCCTCGTGGGTCCAACGATCGGTGTGCTGTCGGACCGCAGCATGAACCCGTGGGGTCGTCGTCGCCCGTTCCTCGCTATTGCCGGCTTGCTCAGTATCATTTGCTGGATCCTCATGGGCTACACTCGTGAGATGGGTGAGGCACTTGGTGACA
>JAADVL010000406.1:0-27931 GCA_023334995.1 Pythium sukuiense
CTCACGGGAGAGCACGTGGATCCGTGGCCTGAGAGCGGATATCGTGGTCCGGTCGCTGTGTGTGACCGCATTTTGGGCGGTGTTAAGGTGGAAGATCGTATACGAGACGATGACGACGTGGATGAGATGGAGAGTTGTCGTCTATTGAATGCATAACTATCATGCCATTTGATTTTATACGGATGTTGACTAGTGATGGACCAGACGAGCACTTTCCAGCTCATCCACGCCGTCGCTTCCGTTGGGTATCCGGTTTTCGTCCACAACACCGCCAAGAATGCGGTCACACATCGTAACAGGGCCATCATACAGGCTCTCGGGCCATGAATCCACGTGCTCTCCCGTCAGCTTCCCCACGACAGCGAGATCCTCTCGGCTCGACGGCAGCCAGTGGATTTTGTGGTACACGAGATACTCGGTGCCCTTGCTGTCGAGCATCTTAAACAGGCCGTGGGCCTTGAGAGCATCTCGAGAAAAGTACATTCGCTGATTGTGGAGCTCGTAGCCTGAGACTTTGACGAGCTTACACCGATATCCCATGATCTCGTCCACACAACACGACGTCGTGAGAACGCGAAGCGACCCGTATCGGCACTGCACGTACACGAGTGTGCCAACGACTCGAACGGCGAGGATAAATGCAGTGTGGCCGACCACGATGACCCCGTGGTTGAACAGGCTCCACACGTAGTGTGAAGCGGCTTCCGCGATCTGCGCCGTGTTGCCCAGTGGAGAGCGGGCAAGAGCTGTTAGATACTGTGACATCGCCAGTGAAAACAACAGCTCGCCCTTCAAAGCCAGCTCTGTGTTGAACAGCACACGCTTGAGGAGCAGAAGTGTCGGCAGACGCAGCGATTTGGAGCTGTCGAGTATCTCAAACAGCATGGACAACAAGCCGGCGACGTTGTAGCCCAGCGAAATGTACTGAAGCTTTGCGAGGAGGCCGTCGAATGCCGTCAGTAGGAACAAATCCGTCATCACTCCTTCGATGAGCAGATAAATGAGACCGAAACGATGCCAGTTTGTCGCGGTGTGTGGTGCGAGGCGGGCGGCCTGCTGGGCGAACACCATAGCGCTGGAGATGGAAATCGGCTCCTTCAAAGTATCCAGTCGGAGTCCGAAACGCGCACAGGACCGGAAGCTTCGTGTCAGTACAATGCCTCGGTACAATATCCACGTCGAGCCGACGCAGCCAAAGAAGTACGACGAATGGTACCCTGGAGAGCCTTCGTAGCGGGCGAGCGCGCTGAAGTTGATGTCGCTGGACCCGGTGACCGCCGTGGCGGAGTGGATCGCCGCATCGTGGACGCAGTACGAGCCTTCTCCTTCCGAGTAAAACGCATAGTATCCGATACTACCGTGGTAGCCGTAGTAGTTCACAGTGTAGCTGTCGTTAGCGCAGCTTGCGGGTGATGAGTTGGGAGGCTTGATCTTGTGGTTTTGGATAACGTACGCGCCGTGGGTATTATACTGCGGCATGATAAAGTGGCACAGCACGGATCCGTAGGTCGGACTGTCGCCGTGGAGGTAGCAGTGGGTCGGGTGGGTGGCCCACCATGCGCCGGAGAGCCACATGCCACGGACGGGACACTGGCGGATGACGTCTACTGCCGTCGTCACTCGCGTGGCGGTGGCTGAAGGGATCAAGTTCTGTGTGATCTTATGTCGTGCGACGAGTGCCGAGAAGCTGCGGACCTGCAGGATCCACGGCGTGGCCACCAGCGTCGCCCACATGAGCAGCAGCACATGCCGCGCCTTGAGTCGATGCCTGCCGCTGTCCTCGTGCACGGCAGGTGCGTCGTGTTGGGGAAGAACCTGGATCTGCGTACCCATGGAAGGCGTGATAACGAGACTGCGATAGCAGTGGAGCGGAAGGACACGTAACCGCACCGCTTGGGCGTCATGGATACATACTAATTAGCCCTGCCACCCTCCCAAGGGACTAATTCGGATGGAATACTAGCTTTTCGTTCAGATGTGAGTTACCATATGTTCCTTAACCCATTTCCCCTTTACAAATGCATATACATTTGACGTGATTGACTTGTAGCATGGCACATGATCACTCTATCAATCGATATACTGTCAGTTATGATATTCATTGTGAAAGACTGAATACCAGCCATATTTTGGGTGTGGGCCTGTCACCCCTCCAAACGGCGTGACAACGCCATTGCCACTGCCACCGCCACTGCCATGGTCTCCAAGTCCGCCCACGCTGTCGCGTCTGCCTCGCCCGCCGGCAGCACGCTTCTGCTGGTCGTCGTGGCCGCGTGCATCGGGGTCTTCGTGTCCGTCGGCGCATTGTTCTCGTGCTTCTCCCGTAAAAAAACGCCTTCCAGCGGCTCCAAAGGCCCTTCGAAGGACGCCCATGCTGATGCCTTGGAAGCCCAGGCGGTCGCTACGCCCACGCCGTGGTCTCCGTCCAACGAGCCATTGCACCTGCGCATGGTCTCACCCAGCGCGCCCATGTTCAGTCCGCTGGAGGCCGCGGCCTACGCCATGGCTCCACCAGTGGCTGAGCCCGTGGAGCCGCCAGTGGCGAGGCCGATGGACACGATGGACGCGGACATGCGGTACGCCATGATGCTGCAGCAGCAGGAGGTCGAGCGCGCTAGCGGAGCCCCAGCGGCGCCTTCGTCGGCCTGGGACCGTCCAGTCGCCGTCTACGAACTACCGCCTCCTGCTCCTGTTGTTGCAGCTCCACCTCAGGCTCCTACACAGCAACAGCAACAGAAGAAGCAAGTGGAAGCGTGGGAAGACCCTGTCATCGTGGCGTCGCGGATACCGATGGACGCGCTGTACACGAGCTCTCTCATCAACAGAGGCGGCTTTGGGGAAGTGTACAAGGGCTCGTACAGGGGCCAGATGGTCGCCATCAAGAAGCTTCTGCCGGAAACACGCAAGGATCTTAAGCAGATCGCCAGCTTCTTCCAGGAGATCAAGCTCACGGCGTCGCTCGACCACGAACGCATCGTCAAGTATATTGGTGTGGCGTGGGACGCGCTCAACGACGTGAGTGTGGTCACGGAGTTCATGGAAGGAGGCGACTTGCGTGCGATGCTGAACCGCTTCCAGGACGAAGACCAACGGCCCCAGGGTCTGGACAAGCAGAAGGCGACCATCGCGCTGCACATCGCGCACGCGCTCACGTACATGCACTCGCTTCAGCCTGTGGTGTTACACCGTGACCTCAAGTCGAAGAATATTCTCCTGGATGAGTCCCAGTGGTCCGCGAAGCTCACCGACTTCGGCGTCTCTCGTGAACGGAGCAACGACACGATGACTGCGGCCGTTGGAACGATCCTGTGGATGGCGCCGGAAGTGATGGCTGGCGAGCGATACGACGAGAAGGCTGACGTCTTCTCATTTGGCGTGGTGTTGTCGGAACTGGACACTCACGCGATGCCGTACGCCGACGTCAAGGCCCGCATGGTGAGTGAGAGCGGACGCTCGCTGCCGGAGACGGCACTGCTCCAGCGCATCATGACTGGCCGCGTGAGCGTATCGTTCTCAGAAGGATTAGTCGAAGAGATCAAGGCGTTGGGACGCTCGTGCGTGGCGGTAGACCCCGCAAGGCGTCCGACAGCTGCACAGGTGCTGTACGAATTGCACAAGATTGCGAATTCGATGTAGAATCAACCTCAATAATAGACTGGAACTGTCGTGCAACTCAGATTCTCTCTCAGACGTCTGTGTAGTCGTGGAGCATTAGAGCATGTAAGTATAGTAAGCTACGCTAGGCATCGTTTGTGAACGGATAAACTATTTGCGGCCTCGTTGAAACTACTGCCCAACGTAACCACAAAGCCCACATTCAATGCTATCGAGATCAACATTTGAGAATTGGAGTTTCCCTGGGACGCCATGCGCAAGTGCTTCCGAGTTCTGTCTGCACCCCAGACATCCACGATGTCCACGGTACGACAAAGCCGCTCGCCCGCTACGTGCTTCTGGCCAACTGGGTGGCCATGGTGGTGCTTCCCTGGGCTCTGCAGCTACGCAGTTTCTCCGAACTCATCGCGCGGCACAAGATCTCGGGCACCCTCCTGCCACCGGCAAACGCACGCGTAGTCAAGGCTGCGTCAAAGGTTACTACCCACTGCGCTTTGAGCGGATTGCACCTCGCTGGGATATGGTACCTGATACATGCCTCGCACTACTACGAGAGTGAAAGCACAGAGATCGACACGCCATTGCTATGCCACTTCATTATGCCGCAGTACAACGCTCATGGCACATATATCGTCAACGGCAACAAGGTCAAGCCGATGTACGGAGCCCCAAAGAGGTGCGGTAATGACACCTATGCCTGCAGCTACTACTACTACCACGGCGGTATCGGACACTATTCGTTGTACACCGAAGGTGACGGGTCTTTTTGTCACCAAGACGGCACGGCGTACGTAGGATCGGCCGCCATAGGATCAAAAGACATCAACCTCAACGATTTGGCCAAGTTTGAAGGATCTACGGGTTACTCGTCATCGTACGTGTACGGCTGTATCGGTACTCTGTGGCTTGCGTTCCGCGTTGGCGTTTTGATGCGCAGTTTGTTGCTGTGTGACGCGTACGGCAGGCGTCTGGACGCAACTAGCGAACGGATATCTCTATCCGACGCGATTGTGTATATTCAGCAGGCGGCTCGTCTCGCGCCTCATGAAGCATCCAACTGGCACCGACTTGCACTGCTGTACTTGTCGCTTGAAGGGCTGTTGACAGATATGTTCTTAGTCGTCGCCTACACGGGTCCCAGTGCCGTGGTGCAATGCATCTCGCTCGGCTACAACATTGCCGTGTTGCTCTCCATGCTGTTCGAGATGCTCGAGAACTCCAAGCTGCTCGAATCGCCTTCGAAAGTGCTAGCCAAGCGTGTGCTGTTCAACACCGAACTCGGACTGTGGGGGGAGCTGCTAGCGTCGATAGCTATTACCTACTACGTCACAGCAATCAACCGCTCTCATCTCGGCCCCACGCCAAGGATCGCTGTATCCCATTATTTGTGGGCTATGTTCAATCACGCCGTCCTTGTTTTGGGTCACGCGAGCTTCATTCTCGCAGTTCGAACCATTGGCACAGTGGCGTACACTCGCTGTCGCTTCGGGTCACTAAAGGTACTCACAATGCCGTGCTGCGTCGCCTCGGTCATGGGCTCCAGCTGCAAGCTTGTGCAAATCTCCGGCTACCAGCTGCATGACTCACAATTGTACTACACCACGGACGCACTCAAGGCCCACGGGCTCTTCAAGGTAAACTGAAAAGGAAGTGAGTATCTCGTGTGCCACAAGATCTACAGGTTCCCGACGACGCGACAAAACTTCGAAATCTTCGGCAAGCTGACAGGCGAGCACGTCGACCCGTGGCCCGAAAGCGCCTGCTTGGCGCTGTCGCAGTCTGTGACCGAAGGCTCGGTGGCTTGCTCCGTTGCAGTAGCGACGATGAGGAAGATCTCGAGACTCAACGGCACATCAACCGCGCTTAAGCTCCTTCTGCGAACGATCTTTCTGGAGGAATGTAGCCATGTTTGAAAATGTGAGTGCTGGTCTTTTATCCCTTGTTTGCACCCTGAACACGGGACACATGGGAATTATCACCTAATCCAGTATATTTCCCAAACCACTTGTCTATTCGATTCCTCCTCACAATCGAAAGAGCGGCGACTGTAGAATGGCGACACCTGCGACGGGAATGGGCTTCTTCGACGCGCTGCGGGCGGCGTTCCCGACGCCGCAGGGGCCCGTGGAGACGAACAGTAAGCAGACGGATGCCTCTGATGCCTCGTCCGTGAACGGCAAGTCCAAGAAGCGTCCTCCGCCGTCGCAATCGACCGCGAAAGGCGCCGCTCCGCCGCCTCCACGGGCGAAATGGCTGGCGGATTTCGATCGAAATGACGCCTACAACGATCCCTTTGATGCGCCTGTGTACTCGCAGAAGGACACGCAGCTGTTGCGCGTGCTGTGCGTGGACCACGTGGATCTGCGCGAAGCTACGGAGCGCGAGAAGACCCGCTCGGCGGTCGGCGCAGTGGTCACGACCAAGCGTCCGGACCCCAAGACCAAGGCCAAGGGCAGCAAGCCGACGGCGAGCGTCGCGCAGCAGCTGCTGGAGCACTGCGCCAAGTACATCGCGGCCACGCAGTTCGCGATCTTCTCCACGGGGGAGCTGGCCGAGACGATCGTGCAGACCGTGCAGGACGCGAACGGCCAGGACGACCTCATCCAGTCGCACTTGTTCGGACTCGTGGGCGTGGAAGGCATGGATCTGATTGCCTTCGTGATGCAGAACAGCAAGAGTATGGCGCGTGGCGATAGTGTGACGCGCCAGGCTCTGCAGGACGCCGCCAAGCAGCAGGAACTCGCCCAGGCGCCGGTAGCCGCCGCCCAGGCGCGTCCTGCGTCGTCGTTTTCGATCCATTCGGCGTCTGAGCTGCAGCAGCAGAAGCAGCAGCGCAAGGCGCAACGCAAGGCCAACGCCGCTGGTCGTGGAAATGCTGGAGAGGACGAAGATTCGATGCAGTGGCTCGAAGCCGCTGGGTACGACTTGGAGGTTCTGCGTCTTCAGCGTCAGTTCGAACAGGAAGACCAGCGGAACGAGTCGACTTCCATGCTGCTGAAGGAGTTTGGAGAGCTGCGTGGCGGCTTCAATACTGATGGTGCGGCGGGTCAGCTCACGTCGGGCGGCATGCTGACGCTGCCGTCGTCGACCAAACGTACCTACTACAAGGGCTATGAGCACGTGCACATTCCAGCCCACGCGAAGAAGAAGCTTGCAAAGGACGAGACGCTCGTGCCGATTGCACAGCTTGAGCCGTTCGCGCAGACGGCGTTCAAGGGTACGTCGTCACTCAACCGACTGCAGTCCAAGCTCTTTGAAACAGCCTACAACTCGAACCAGAACCTGCTCGTGTGTGCGCCGACGGGTGCGGGTAAGACGAACGTCGCCATGCTCACGATTCTGCACGAAGTCAAGTCGCAGATGCAGCGCCAGGAGCGCAACGCCATGCGCCAGATGAAGATCATCTACGTGGCTCCGATGAAGGCGCTCGCACAAGAAGTTGTGACGAAATTCGGAGAGCGACTTCGCGATCTGAAGCTCAAGGTCGCCGAGTTGACCGGTGATATGCAGCTCACGAAGAAGGAGATCGAGGAGACGCACGTGATCGTGACGACGCCAGAAAAGTGGGACGTGATCACGCGAAAGTCGACCGCTCAGCAGGCGCTGCTCAGCCAAGTCAAGTTGCTGATCATCGATGAAGTGCATTTGCTTGCGGACCAGCGAGGCCCCGTTATCGAGACGATCGTAGCACGTACACTGCGTCGAGTCGAGAGCACCCAGAGTATGATCCGTATCGTCGGTTTGTCGGCGACGCTGCCCAACTACGCCGACGTCGCGACTTTCCTGCGTGTGTATGTGCCTCCAGGAGACGCGAAGGCGCAGAATGCGGCCACGAATGGCGGCAAGGGTGGTTTGTTCTTCTTTGACTCGACCTACCGACCTGTTCCGCTCGACCAGACCTTTATCGGTGTGAGCACGTCCGGTAACAGCCTCAAGGCTGCGTTGGATTTGAGTGCCAGTCAACTCGTGGCGACCCTCGAGACAGAAGAAGACCGTGCGAAGAGCAAGGCCGCCAATGCCGGTGGCGCGGGTAACATGAGCAAGCAGCGTCAGATTCAGTTGCTGATGAACAAGCTGGCGCTCACACACTGTCTCGCTCAAGTTCGAAACCAAGAGCAGGTGATGGTGTTTGTGCACTCACGCAAGGAGACTGCGGCCACGATGCGTGCGATCGTCGAGTTGGCGCTGAACGACGAGGACGAGCCAGGACTTCTCGAGGCCTTCCTTCCTCCGCAAGACATCCCAAAGATGCCGATGAACCTACTCGAGCGCCTTCAGAAAAGTCGCAACAAGGAGCTGAAGGAGCTCTTTGCGTACGGCCTCGGTATCCACCACGCTGGTATGCTTCGCAGCGATCGAAACCTGACGGAAGAACTGTTCGAGAGGGGATACGTCCGCGTGTTGTGCTGTACGGCGACGCTGGCATGGGGTGTCAACTTGCCTGCGCACTCGGTGCTGATCAAGGGCACGCAAGTGTACAACGCGGACAAGGGTGGCATCACGCAGCTGAGCATGCTGGACGTCATGCAGATCTTTGGTCGTGCCGGTCGCCCGCAGTACGATACAAGCGGTGATGCCGTGCTCATGACGACGCAAGAGCAGTTGCCGCACTATTTGAGACTGCTGACGACGGGTATTCCGATGGAATCAGCTCTGATCAAGGCGCTGCCTGACCATCTCAACGCCGAGATTGTGTCTGGCACGGTCACCAACCTCGACGAAGCGTGCGAGTGGCTGAGCTACACGTACCTCTTTGTGCGCATGAAGAAGAATCCAATTTCGTACGGTCTCAAGTACGAGGACGTACAAGGTGATCCGCTACTGGTTGAGAGACGCAAGCAGCTGCTCATGGATGCCGCAGAGAAGTTGCAATCGTGTCGAATGATCAAGATCTTGCGGGAGAAGACGCGTCTCGATCAGAACGTCGACGATGCGAAGAAGATTTGCTTCGCAGTCACGTCCATGGGACGTGTGGCCAGTCATTTCTACATCCAGCATACGTCTATTCAGACATTCAACGACCTCTTGGACACGAAGGCGAGCGCTCAAGGCAACGACCAAGACGACGATGGTCTCGACTGGGACAAGGCGTTGCTGGTGCTTTGCAGCAGCAACGAATTCGAGCAGCTGAAGGCGCGTGAAGACGAGATGAACGAGCTGGAGAAGCTGAAGCGTAACTTCTGTCGCTTTGAAGTGCGTGGTGGCGGTATCGAGAGCTACACGGGCAAGACGAACGTGTTGCTGCAGGCTCTGATTGGACGCGCACGTGTGTCGAGCTTCACGTTGATCTCAGACACGAACTACGTAGCGCAGAACGCTTCGCGTGTGTGTCGAGCCCTGTTCGAGATTTGTCTGAAGAAGCACAACGCACGTCAGGCAGAAAAGTTCCTGCAGCTAGCGAACGCGATCGACCAGAAGATGTGGTGGGACCAGAGTCTGCTGCTGCAGTTGCCGAACGTGCCGATGGACGTCATCGGGATGGTGGAGCAACAGCACGTGGACCTGTACGATGCGTTGTCGGCCGAACCCGAACACCGATTGGACAAGCTGCCAGCGAAGGCGCGCAAGTGGGTCACGCTTCTGCCGTTCGTGGATGTCGAGGACGTGGTCGTGCAGCCGTTCGGAGGCAACATGTTGCGCTTGTCGTACGCACTACGACCGCTCTTTCACGAGTGGCGCGAGCACGCGGTTGGAGGACGGAGTCTTAGCTACTGGCTGTGGGTCGAGGACGCCGTCACGGGATTCATCTATCATTCCGAGTATGTTGTGCTTCACCAAAGCCGCTTCCTCGGGTGGAAGGAAGGCACTCAGAGCCTCGACATGGAGTGTTTCGTGCCTGTGTTCATCTCGAGCGACGGTAGCGATGCGAACTACGTGGTGCGACTGCTCTCGGACCGATTTGTGGGTATCGAGTCGTACTACGACGTGTCGTACGTCCCGGAAGAGACACCGGGTGGAAAGGTCAAGACGGACAAGGAGAAAGAGAATGAGATGTACACGAAGCTGCTCACGTTGCACCCGCAGCCGCTGCTGTCGTTGCAGAATCCAGTGTACCAGTCGCTGTACGTGTCCAAATTCCAGTACTTCAACCCGATCCAGACGCAATCGTTCCACCAGTTGTACCACCAAGACGGAAATGTGCTTCTTTGTGCTCCAACCGGGAGTGGCAAGACAATGTGCGCCGAGCTCGCGATGCTTCGCGTGTGGAACAAGGTGGACGCCGCCGCTGCGGCAGCCAGGGAGCAAACTGAAGTGATGCCGCCGTTGTCCCCGCCGCCGTCCTTGATCGTGTACATCGCCCCACTGAAGGCATTGGCTCGAGAAAAGGTGGCCGAGTGGAAGGCGCGTTTCGAGCAGCACCCGAAGTTACGCAAGAAGGTCGTGGAGGTTACGGGTGATACGCTGGTCAACGTCGAGTTCTTGCTGCGCACCGCGTCTATCGTGGTGACGACGCCCGAGAAATGGGATCTGCTGACCCGCAGTGGAAGTGTCGGTCGACAGCTCATGAAGCGCACGGCACTCGTGATCCTTGACGAAGTGCACTTGGTTGGTGAGTCGCCGCGTGGAGCCGTGCTGGAAGTGCTCGTGAGTCGCCTCCGTCGTTTCAAGGACGGTGAGCAGCAGATCCGACTGCTGGGTCTGTCGACGGCACTCGCCAATGCCCACAATGTCGGCCACTGGCTCGGAATCACGAAAGATAACGACGGCCAGGTGTACAACTTCCGTGCCTCGGTGCGTCCAGTGCCGATGGAAGTGCACATCCAGGGCTTCCCAGAGCGTCATTACGTGTCGCGCATGGCGGCGATGAACAAGCCGACGTTCATGGCGATCCGCACGCATTCGCCCGAGAAACCAGCGCTGATTTTCGTGTCCTCAAAGGCCCAAACGAAGCTCACGGCGCTTGATTTGATCCAGTTTTGTGTTGCGCAGGCCGACAGTGAAAGCAGCACGAACCGCGGTGCGAAGCCGTTCCTCAAGGTCGACGACAGCATCATGGACGCGATCGTCCACGGCCGTGGAAGTCGCGTGCACGACGAGACCCTGAAGCACACGCTCTCATTCGGAATCGGTTTGCATCACGCCGGCCTGTCGCGCAACGATCGTGAACTCGTGGAGAAACTGTTCCGTGACAAGATGATCCAGGTCGTGATCTCGACATCGACGCTCGCGTGGGGAGTCAACTTGCCCGCTCATCTCGTCGTGATCAAGGGAACAGAGTTTTTCCAGAACGGCCGCTACCGCTCGTACCCACTCAGCGACATGCTGCAGATGATCGGGCGTGCGGGTCGTCCGTTGCTTGACGACAAGGGAGTTGCGTGTGTGCTGGTGGAGGACGCGAAGAAAAACATGATTCAGCGTCTGCTGTACGAGCCACTGGTGATCGAATCGACACTGAGCGACCACCTTGAGAACCACTTGAATGCTGAGATCGCGAGTGGCTTGATCCAGCACACGAAGGACGTCGTCCAGTACCTGAGCTGGAGCTTGCTGTTCCAGCGTGTGGTCAACAACCCGAGCTTCTACGGCTACGGCCAGCAAACCACAGGCGGAGTCGAGGCGTTTTTCAAGGAGCTCGTCGATGGCACAGTCAAGACACTGGTCGACAACGAGTGCGCCACACTGGACAAGAAAACAGGTACTCTGAAGTCGACTTTGCTGGGCAAGATCGCTGCGGCGCTGTACGTGGATGTGCGCTCCGTGGCCAAGATGCACAAGGCGTTCAAGCAGTCGCTGAACCAGGACAAGGGGGAGAAGGATTTCTGGCTCTTGACGATGCTCCGCACGATCTGCGCGTCGTGCGTGGAAGTGCTGGACACGACGCCGCTGCGCCACCACGAAGTGCAGAGCGGACTCGCGGCGGAGCTGTGCGCGCAGGTCAAGTTTTCTCCCCTGACGCAGCTCTTCGCGACGCCCAAGAAGATGCTGCTCGAGACCCACGGCAGTGAGTTGAAGGCGTTCTTGCTCGCGCAAATGCACTTGCAGGGCCTGCGTATGCCGTCGAGCGACTTTGGCAACGACTTGCGTGCCTTGCTCGACCAATTTCCACGTTTGTTGAGTGCTGCAATCGATATCTGCGCGGTGCTCAAGCACCAGGAGCTCGTGGTCGCTGGCATTCACTTGTCGCAAGGCCTCGTCCAGGGTGTGTGGCCACGCCCACAGACTGTGCTGACGCAGCTCCCGAATATCGATGACCGTACAGCGACGCAACTGCAGAAGGGCTTGAAGGTCACGAGCTTCGGCGAGCTGCGTGGTTTCGTCAGTGGTGACAACTCAAAGCGCTCGCAACTGGTCAAGGAGCTGAAGAAGGCGAGTGACAAGTGGAGCGACGCACAGGTGAAAGATCTGGGGCGCGTGCTGGACGGGATTCCGCGCTTTGATGTGGTGACTAAGGTCTCAGGAGACGCTTCCAAGACGGTCGTGGGTGTGGAGCTCAAGGCTGTGGCTGGTGCTGGGCCGCGTCAGGACACGGCAGTGCTCGCGAACGCGCACACGGCACGCGGACGCTTCCAGAAGCCCAAGCCGTACGGCTTCTACGTGTTGCTGAGCGACAACCAGACGCTGCTTCAGGTCAAGCACGTCGCGTGGAAGTCGTCGCGTATCATCACACAGTTCGCGCCTGTCACCAAGACGGACGGACTTCAGATCTCCGTGCTGAGCGACGCGATCGCGGGCATCGACCAGATCGTCAAGGCGACAGAACACGAGTAAAAACCAGGAAATCGATTGCCTTGCCGAGGTCATCCATCCTGTGGGAGTTCTTCTGAGCAGATCATGGGGATTATATCAGCGGGGACACAGCGAGCTTGAAGATATGGCCTGAGAAATGAGACCGTTCGGTTATATCTGGATACTATCCAACATGATGCACATAGACAGTGCACTGCCTGTCAACCCTGAGTTTCATAACCAGGTAGTTCTAGTAAGCCGAGCAGCATACAAAAAATACGTATATTGGTGACAGTATCACCTTGTTTTGCTACTAGTCAGTCTCGCGGGAAAGGCGGAGGGCCAGTTTGTCCCAGTCGTCCATTCCCCCCCTGTCAATCAGAAGCTCCATCAAGCCGTACAGTACTGCTCGCACGCGCGCTGCCATGAGCCTCCCAGCGGTGCGTCTCGCGTGGCGTCCGCTCAGTCGCTGGTCGACGTCTGTGCTGATCTGTGTCATCTTTGATGTTCCTGTAGAGCTACACGAACTACACGGTGGACAGCATCAACGCGATACTTGAGAATGGCAACCTCACGGAGGACCAGGCTGATTGGTACAAGGAGGCGCTGGAAACAATGACCGACTCGCTCCAGAATGCGAGCAGCTCGCAACAGGATCTGCTCAAGTCCATCTACGGCAGCGGCAGTTCCAGCAGCGGAGGAGGCGGCTCCGATGTGGCCATCGGCCTGGCTGTGGGCGTTGTGGCGACCATCGCGCTGCTGCTGGCGGGTTTTCTCTACTACAGGCGACAGACAAGGAAAACGCGAGAGCAAGACGGCCGCGAGGAGACCGTGAGGGGTGACACTGTGCAGAAGTATGCTGGATTGAGCACCCCCACGACGACGACAGGGACGTTTGTGTACAGTGGAGACAGAATGCCAGCGCTGTGGGAGGAGGAGGCACTGCTAGCAGTGCGCTTGCCCTTCGACGCCATCACGCGGCAGCAATTGGTCAGCCAGGGCGGCTTTGGCGAAGTGTACCGAGGCCGTTTTCGAGACAGAGAGGTCGCGATCAAAACGCTGCTGCCCGCGAAACGCAAGGACATGGCGCAGATCAAGGCGTTCCTGGCCGAGATCAAGTTTGTCGCGGCCATGGAGCACAAGCACATCGTGGTGTTTATCGGCGTGGCGTGGGAGTCGTTGTCGGACGTGTGTTTGGTGACGGAATTCATGGAAGGCGGTGACTTGCGGTCCTTGTTGACGACGTTTGAGTCGTCTCAAGCCCCGCGTGCTCGTGGATTTGACGACGACAAGGTCAAGATCGCTCTCCACGTCGCCCACGCGCTGACGTATCTGCATTCATTACAGCCAGTGGTCGTGCATCGGGATCTCAAGTCGCGTAATGTGTTGCTGGACGGCGAGCTGAATGCGAAACTGACCGACTTTGGTGTGTCACGAGAACGCATCGACAGCACAATGACGGCGGGCGTCGGGTCATCTCTGTGGATGGCACCGGAGGTAATGATGGGCGAGCGGTACGACGAAAAGGCCGATATCTTCTCGTTTGGCGTGCTGCTATCGGAGCTGGATACGCAGCAGTTGCCGTACGCTGACTCCAAGCACTCGGACGGATCAGACCGCCAACTCACTCAGACCGCAGTGTTGCAGCTCGTGTCGATGGGGCGACTGACGATCTCGCTGACTGAGTCGGCTCTGTTCCCGAGTATCCAAGCGTTGGCGAGGCAGTGTGTTGCGCTGGATCCAACAGACCGACCGAACGCAGGGGAAGTGCTCCACTGCGTTCACCAGGCTTGGAAGAGCAGCCAGTCCGGAAGCTACGACAGCGGAGGGCTAGTGTAGGATGCTGTTCACGGCCGTCTGTATTGATGTCGTCGTAGTGATATTTGGAGCTAAAGTCTTGGGTCAAGGCCATGAGATTAATCCCAATGAATGTATTTAGCTTGTCTCAAGACGAACCAGGTGATACCATCAGACAAATCACACCGATTTGTCCAGTCCTGTTGTGGACTGAGTTGGGCCGCATATCGAAGCTCTCCGCACATCCAGAAGCGGTAGATACTCAATGTTCTGGTGCTCGAGGTGGTCACTCGCGTCGTTGTTTCATTTCAACACGAGTAACTCCTTCATTCCTCAATTTACTCCGCTCCTGGCAAGAAAAACAGCGATCCTGCCACATCCACACACTCCCTAACAACAACAAGCCACCTCAACAACCATGTTCGACTTCTCCGGGGACAACCTCTACATCATGCTCGGCGCTGGCGGTGGCATCATGCTGCTGCAGTTGATCGCGTTGTACTGGTACTGTCGCTACCGCAAGAACAAGCAGGCGGAAGAGATCCGGGAACTACCGACGCTACAGGACAAAGAAGATGACACGACGTTGCCGTATACCCAGCAGCAGAATCAAGTAGCACCGCTGTACAGCTACAGGCAGCCACAGCACACCAGCGATTCGTCTCGGATCGTGTGAGCACGCCATGCATTCTGTACAGATTGGTAACTAGCCTTCTTCAATTCATACTTAAATCCTACCATTCCATAATCGACCCGTATTTCCTCCTACATGTACATGATGGGTGCCTACCGACCCACTCGCTTCACATAGAGACCGGTGCCATGATTTGTGTCTCCACGTCACTGGAAAAAGAGACAAAGCTCATTCCTGAGTTGGGCTGTGAGGATTGGACAAGGGTGATCTGTCCTGGGCAGTGTTTGTCCCAGGGTTGGTGCCCTTGCCTCCGAATCAAATCACGTGATTCCGCTCGACGAATGGCGTCGATTCGTCCGGTGGGTAGATAGCGCTCAGTTGGTATCAAAGGACGACAGCCGCAAGCCATTTTATCCATGACGCGAAGCCACAAGCGTTGTACAAGTAGAAGTAGATAATATTATACTAGTACCTGTAGTGACGTTGTTGCGCTCCGGGGACAGCGTCCTCAGGAGATGTGGTGAGCCCAGAGCTGCAGCGTGATCCATTCCACAACTTTCTCTGCTTCTAGCACCGCCCCTTACTCAAGCAACATTTCTAACAACCATGTTCGACTTCTCTGGAGACAACCTCTACATCATGCTCGGGGCTGGCGGTGGCGTCATGCTGCTGCAGTTGATCGCGTTGTACTGGTACTGTCGCTACCGCAAGAACAAGCAAGCGGAGGAGGCCCAGCAGCTACCGATCCTGCAGGACAAGGAATACGAGTCAGCACGACCATACAGCCTAGAGCGCAGCGGACCAACCCCT
Organism: Pythium sukuiense; assembly: GCA_023334995.1. Lineage (NCBI taxonomy): Eukaryota > Oomycota > Peronosporomycetes > Pythiales > Pythiaceae > Pythium > Pythium sukuiense. The sequence continues at coordinate 15,524 of JAADVL010000406.1, forward strand.
GTACACGACTTCCCACGGACACACCACTACGGCGATTCATCTCGTGGGTTCTGATGATGCTGCCGATGCACAGAAGACTCGTATCCGGATAGCAGTCATCGGTTGTTCTCGTCGTGTAGCTGCAGCTCAATAAGGAAAAATAAGCACATCACATTCTATTATTTTGATCCCATCACCAGTGCTCATCGGTGTGTGTGTCCTGTACAGTGCGAGCTCCTGATCACCTTGACTTAGTGGCCGATGTGCCCGTGTTGCTGCTCGGTGTGGCGAACAGCAGCGTTCAGTCCCGGTGGCGGCTGCACAATTGTTATTTTTTTGAGTGGGCGGCTGTCTCAGGATATAAGTCGGTGGATAGTTCAGTACATAGGCGGCCGGACGAATCGGGTTGATTCGTCCAGAAGAGAATAGGAGCAAGTTGAAGCGAAGCCACTTTGACGCCAGCCGCAGTTCACCCACCACGCAAAGCCACAAGCGGTAGGTACCGAAGATCGTACTCGTGGTATTCGTCGCAGTGTCGCGTTTTGATATCCTCCTTGAAGACTCTTACTTCGTAGTTCTCAAGAACACTGTGGCGGTGTCATGGTGAGACGAACGGGGCTGAACTGGTGGATAAACAACTACATCGCGTTCATTCATTCCCCATTTTACCCCGTCGCTCGCAAGCAATCAGCAGCAGCCACCTTGTCACACTCCCCACCAACAAGCCACCTCACCAGCCATGTTCGACTTCTCCGGTGACAACCTCTACATCATGCTCGGTGCCGGCGGCGGCATCATGTTGCTACAGTTGATCGCGTTGTACTGGTACTGCCGGTACCGCAAGAACAAGCAAGCGGAAGAGGCCCAGCAGCTACCAGTCTTGCAAGAGAAGGAAGACGGAACGTCACTACCATACACCCAGCAGGGCAGCGGCCTAGCACCTGTGCACGACTTCCCACGGACGCAGTACTACGGCGATTCATCCCGAGGTGTGTAAGACCGTTGGCCTCGAACCTATTGCCTAAAAAAGCTAGTTTTTCTCCCATAAACACCTCCTTGTGAGTTTGTTCGACATCTTCCTTTGTAGTCGGCTAGCTAAGAAATCGAACTCATCGACCATGACCTCATCAAGCGGCTCAAGTACTGTACCCGTGACCCCTTCGGACGAGATCTAATTGACAACGAGTCATCGAAAATGTCTGTACCTTTACCCTACGTTTACGCGGCTGTCAAAAAGGCAATCACGGTGTAAGTCTCTCTGGCTGACGTCTTTCTCACTTCACAAATTCGCGCGGATTGCGGCCAAGCTGACCCACTGGTCTGCCGTGTCGCGTTGCGTGATCAACTTGAGTTGAGCAGAACTCATTTCTGATTCTAGGATGACAGTCGTGATCATCGTGATGATCCGCTGGCAAGGCCCTCCAACCAAGAACGACTTCAAGTACAGGACTGCCACCCGTTGTGTCTGTCACGTTGATCGAAATTCGGGTGGGCGGCTGTGCCCTTGTCTCAGGAAGTACGAATCACTGCGATTCGTCCTAAAGAGAGCAGAATGGAGGCCCACTTCAATAGCAGCAAGCCATTGCACCCACCGTGGCAAGCCACAAGCGGTAGATGCCATTGAGCAGTGGTATCAAGATTGTAGTGGTGTCGCGTTTTGTTTAGGGACGTCGCTCTCAGTGAATACGGTGGAGCTGGCTCCCCATGAGCAGCTCGATTCATTCCACAACTTACTCCGCTTCTCACAAGCCAACAACAGCAAACTCCACACACAAAGAACATCCATGTTCGACTTCTCCGGCGACAACCTCTATATCATGCTCGGCGCTGGCGGCGGCATCATGCTGCTGCAGTTGATCGCGTTGTACTGGTACTGTCGTTACCGCAAGAACAAGCAAGCGGAAGAGGCCCAACAGCTACCAGTCTTGCAGGACAAGGAAGAAGAAACGGCAGCCCCGTACATGCAGCAGGGAGGGACATCATACAGACAGCAAGCCAGCATCCCGTACATGCAGCAAGCCAGTGTGGAGTCGCCACTCTACACGTACAAGCCAGCCCAGTTCAACGGTGACTCGTCCCGCGTGTAAAAGCGCCATTGGTCAATATAGCTGAAGTAAATACATGATCCACGAATACTTCGGAGTGCACCATGTCAGTCTACTTACTTAGAAGAGATATCCATGGATAACTCACATCTGAGACCTATCCACAAGCTCCTCATTGGCAGCACGTCCTCAGGTCCTCGGCCACGCACTTGCACCTCCTTCACCACTTCTACATCCCTCGCGATTGAGCACTCAACACTAGCGAGCTCCATGGGCGGACGACCGACCACCGCGGTGCTTCTGGCTGCATTTGCGGTGATCTCAGCCGTATCTGCCACCCCCAGCCAGGCGCCATGTCCTCAATGTGAGTTTGTTGCCCACGGTGCCCCAGCATCAGCCGAGCGTGGGCTTCTAGCGCCCTCGTCTTCTCTGCGAGCTTCTCTACGCGTGGAGACACCCGTCCCCATTGCTCACTTGACGTCGGTCTCACTCGCGTACGACATCCCTCGCCACGGCACAATAGTCTCCACAGGTCAAGACTGGATCGGCGTCTACTGCGTGGACGACGAGCAAGACCCGAATCGAGATGACGATTTCATCGCCGCCGTGAGCATTGAGCCACAAAACACCACGACTGGAAACGTCGCCATGGAGCGGATCCCCAACATGCGCTGCTCGTGGCAGTTTCGACTCTTTCGGCTGTTCAAGAACAAGCACTATCTGCTCGCTCACACGACGTACGTGCGTATGGAGCGAGGCCGGGAAGAACCGCTGCACGTGCATCTCGCGCTCACTGGCAATGCCACGGAGATGAGTGTCATGTGGGTCAGCAGCCACGCGCACCAGCCACGTGTGGTATATGGTGAAGTGCCGGGCCAGCTCGACAGAAGAGCAAACGCCACGGTCTCCAGCTACGCAGCGAGCGAGATGTGTGAGGCACCGGCGACGGCTGTGCAGTCCCAGTTCTTTCGAGACCCAGGACAGCTTTATGAGGCTGTGATCACTGGATTAGAGCCTGGCAAGACGTACTTTTACCAAGTAGGCGGCGACGTTGGTGGAGATGGCAGCACAAGCGCGTTCAGCAAGGTCTTCAGCTTCACGGCGACGCTTGAGCCTGGCCAGACGACAGCTGAGACCGACCGTAGATCACAAAGTTTCTTCGTGTACGGCGACATGGGCGACTGGGACATTGGTCCTCTTGGTGCTCTTCCTACCAACAGAACTGCGACGACTGTGGAGCTCATAAGAGAAGACTTGGACAAGGACGCTGACAAACATCAGTGGCTGATGGCGCTTCACGATGGTGACATCTCCTACGCCAAGGGACGAACGTATCTGTGGGACCAGTTTGGCTCGATCATCGAGCCCGTGGCAGCAGAGCTACCGTACATGGTCGGCGTGGGCAACCACGACTACTGCTATGCGTCTGGAGGCGACGGCAAGGACCCATCAGGCGCCGGACCGACAGGATTCCATCCACCGAACGCTCCAAGTGACTGCAGTTCCGGTGGGGAGTGCGGTGTGCCGCTCAGTAAGCGGTTCAAGATGCCGAGCAACGGCAACGGCGTCTTCTGGTACAGCTTTCGAGTCGGTCTCATGCACCACATCATGCTCAGCGGCGAGCATGACTTCACCACAGGCGCGCCCATGTACAACTGGTTCCTCCACGAGTTGCAGACCGTGAATCGCACACAAACCCCGTGGCTGTTTGTTCACATCCATCGACCGATGTATTGCTCCGAGCAGTACGAAGAGGACTTCCAGCTATCGCTGCTCATTCGCAAGCACCTCGAGCCGCTGTGTGCGGCGTTTGGCGTGGATGTCGTGTTCTCGGGTCACTACCACGCCTACGAGCGCACGTGTGCTGTCTTCCAGGACGAGTGCCGGTCGGAAATCAACGCCCGGGAAGCGGAAAAAGCCCGTGCTCCGATCCACATCATGGTCGGCTCGGCCGGTGCGAGTTTGGACACTGCGGGGTACTTTGCGGTGCCCTGGAGCCGCCGTGCGATGCAGGAGTACGGGTACGGGCGCATGCACGTGTACAACGCCAGCCACGCACTGTACGAGTTCAAGTCGAATGTCGATCGCCGTGTCGTGGACTCAGTCTGGATCGTAAGCGACCACACGTGGCATGAAGACGCGCTGGTCGTTGATAGGCGCGTGTATGGACAGAATCGGCAGCACAGAGTGCCTCCGGCTCCACCACGCACTGAAGACAGGCACGCTCTGTTGGAGCGTCAGCGAGAGAGAGATGAAGATATCATTGGCCTCTTTGTCGAGACGCCCGAGGATCTGGTGGCACTACACGACGAAGCGATGGTCCGTGAGAGACGCCCTAGTGTCGAGGTGCTGAGTGCAGCCGAGGGCTCCACAGTCTCAGGAGTCTCAGCTGTCACAGATGATGCTGCAGGCGATGAGACAACCGAGGACTGGTGATCATCTCAGTGACGTGTGTGCTTGAAAATAAATACCAGGAGTATGAATGGAATCTGTTGAAATTATTGTCATAGGTCATGGTACTACAGCGGCATAGTGCGTGCTCGACTTTAAACGCTCTGGACGTGGCTGGGGCCTCACAGTCTCCTTCTCTGGAGCGACGTGGAGATCCTCGGGTCCTGTGGAGAGAGATGGTGATACCTTCGTGGATCGTGGACGGTCTGGAAATCTGACGTGCTGGGTGTTGGCCTCTCACAGTACGAACGTGATCTCGCTGGCCATCGTGCGCTCGATCTTCTGGAGCTCGTACAGCACCTGTGCAGCCGTGGGTCTCATCTTCGGGTCCACTGACACACACGCCTCGCCAAGTGCACGCACGTCATTCCGCAGTGCGGGTGAGAACGACACTGTCACACGCCCTGTCATGATCCGCTGGAGCAGCGCCGTGTCTGGCAGTGGACGGCCACTGTCGCTCACCATGCGCGCCTTCACGTCGGCGTATGGCATCATGTAGGTATCGAGCTCCGACAGCACGACACCGAACGAGAACACGTCGGCCTTCTCGTCGTAGTAGTCTCCGCTCATGACTTCCGGCGCCATCCACAGGATCGTTCCGACGGCCGCCGTCATCGTGCGGTCGCTGCGTTCTCGCGACACGCCAAAGTCCGTGAGCTTGGCCACGGTCTGGGTCGCGTCCAGCAGGATGTTCTTGGACTTGAGGTCCCGGTGCAGCACCACAGGCTGCAGCGAGTGCATGTACGTGAGCGCGTGAGCCACATGGAGCGCAATGGACGCCTTCTGCTTGTCAAAGCCCAGCGGCCGGCCCTGGACCTGGTCAAAATGGTTCAAAACAGTCCGCAAGTCGCCTCCTTCCATGAACTCGGTGATCACGCTGACGTCGCTGAGCGCGTCCCACGCCACGCCGATGAACTTGACGATGTGTGCGTGGTCCAGCGACGCCATGAGCTTGACTTCCTGCAGGAACGCGTTGATCTGCTTCATATCCCGCTTGGATTCCGGCAAGAGCCGCTTGATGGCGACGATGTTGCCGCGGTACGAGCCCTTGTAGACCTCACCGAAGCCGCCCTTGCTGATCAGCACGAGCGCTGTGATCGTATCGAACGGCAGGCGCGACGCCACGATCAGCTCGTCCTCCAGGATCGACGCCGTGGTCACGACCGCCCTTGATGAGCCACTGGGCTTTGGCACGGCGGCAGCCGCTGGAGTCGGCTTCTGTGGCGTGTTGTTCGAGTAGCCGGCCGAGTCGGTCATGGCAGTGGAGAAGCTGGGCGACGGCACGGCCGGCGAGAGGTGCTTGCTGGCCGGCGGCTGCTTCTGCACGACGGTGTGGATCGCCTTCTGGGACTCGCGCGGCGACGTCTCGTTGATCATGGTGTAGTCATCTTCGCGCACGTCGACCGTGCGGTGCTGGACAGAGTACGGCACAGGCGAGTCAATGGGCGACTTGGCCTTGGCCTTGGCGTTCTTGCGTCTTCGGCAGCAGCAACAGCAGCAGCACACGAGCAGCAGCAGCACGACGGCGCCGGCGCCGATGGCGTAGTACAGGTCGGGCGTGGACGAGAAGTCGACCATCGCAGTAGTGTTGGTGGTGGTGGAGCACGACGGTCTCTGATACCGAGCACCGACGAAGAACCTGGAGTGAGAGACGCCTGCCCACGGACGCAATGTGAGACTGGACTGCCTGTGCAGTCGGCACCCATCGTATTACTCCCGGACGAGGGACTGTCCCTCCGCCGACGCATCGCAACAGAACTCAGCCACACACAAAGAGCTGTTTCTTCCATCGGAATGGAGCCGTTGCATTGGATCGCGAAGGGTTCTCTGACTTGCTGAACTGCAGCGGATGGTGATGGGAACCAGAGCCACGGAGCCTCAACGCTGGGACACGCACTGAGGCGACTCCAGCTGCCAGAGCTCAAAGTTTCCACGGTCTTTCCAGCGAATGCCGTGTGGTGATTGGTCGGACGGAGGGATCACTAACTGGTTACATACCGGTTTCTAATGGCGAACTTGACACGCATGCGACGTGTGAAGTTCCCACCCACTGACGATGGAGCAGTTCAACCTCGGGTTGTGGATCTCGTAGCGACAGAGAGCGACATCCTACTACTGTACTGACAGCTTGGTGTTAAACACCAGTCTCTTCACAGGCAGTTGCGTTGGTCGAGATTCGTAAGTGAGACTATCGTACGCGACGTTGGATCGCTTCAATCTCGTACACTACTTGGCTGGCGCTGGGTCGGTTACGTGGATCCAACGAGAGACACGACGTCGCCAGCGCCTTCACATCTTCACCCAGCGCGTCAGAAAACGAGACGCTCACGCGGCCAGTCATGATACGCTGCAGCAGTGCGCTGTCTGGCAGTGGACGGCCACTTTCGCTGACCATTTTCGCCTTTGCATCGGCGTACGGCATCGCGTGCGTGTCGAGCTCGGACAAGACCACTCCAAACGAGAACACGTCCGCCTTTTCGTCGTAGCGCTCGCCCGTCATAACCTCCGGTGCCATCCAAAGCAGCGATCCAATGGCTGTAACCATCGCGTGCTCTCGATTGACTCCAAAGCCTGCGACCTTCGCAAGCGTCTTGGTCTTGTCCAGTAAGATATTCTTCGACTTGAGATTGCGGTGAAGCACCTCTGGGTATTGTGAGTGCAAGTACGCGAGAGCCTGGGCGACTTGCATTGCGATCGTGGCCTTTTGACTGTCGAAGCCCTGTGGACGCTTCAGTGTCTGGAGCTGCGTGAGGGCAGTGCGCAAGTCACCGCCTTCCATGAACTCAGTGACCGCGCAGAGCTCGCGAAGATCGTCCCACGAAACGCCAATGTACTGGACGAGATTGGGATGGTGGAGCATCGCCGTGAGCTTGATCTCGTGGAGGAAGGCGGTGACCGTTACGAGGTCTTTCTCCGCCTCTGGTAGGAGCTTCTTGATGGCGACGGTCTCACCACGGTATGTACCTTTGTAGACGCGGCCGTAACCTCCCTTGCTAATGAGAACGTGGACCGTGAGCTCGTCAAAGGGCAGGCGTGTAGCGACGATGGCTGGATACTTTGCTGCTGGAAGCGAGCCAATTGCGATAACTGGTCCTTGGGGCTCGTACGCCGTCTCTGAAGCATCGTCGAAATGGGAGAACGTGTCTATCTGCACCGTCACCATTGAATGGAGATCGTCACTTGCACTGGGGGCGGACGGCGCACTGGGAACAGCCACTGCGAGAGGAATCATATCTTGCTGGTACTGAGGTGTGGAGGCTATCTGCACGTAGTTGTTCTGGCTGGTTAGGTCGATGACGTGGTTGGGATACACGTTATTCACGCCGATCGTCGGGATGATCCGTGCGGGAGGCGGCTGAGACGAGGAGGAGCTGGCGCACCCGCCGGACGAGCGAACTAACGCAGTGATGATACCCACGACGAAAAAGATCCCGACGAGCACGAAAATCACAGCGACGCCTGAAGAGATCCCTCCATTGCTCTCGAAGTATGTGTACGTGGACGGCGTCGATGTATAGCTATAGGACGAGTTGCCGGGCGAGTACGTCGAGTTGTAGTAGTAGTCGTAGTAGCTGGAGTTATTCCACGACATCGCGATGAGCTGCTTGATGAAGACGGTAAATTGGAGAATGAGGACTGGAGATCGGAGGTGACTGCTTGACTCGCGCGACAGCGAGAGCGTCCATGGACCCACTAATGCTGGTGTGTGTCCGCATTGCCGTGGTGCTTGAGGTATTTCGCACCTACAGTAGAGTCTCACGAGTCGTGGGATTCTAGGTGCGAAAAAACCTCACTTTGGATGTGGGTACATTATGCGACTTATGCTAAAGCAACTGAAATGCAACATAAGAGGCGTTTGAAAAAGGGATTGTGGATCAACGACTGGCGACACGGAGAAAATGGAGGGCGAGGCCTGACAACTATTAATAGGCGGTCTCATTGCAACGTAGCTTTTGTTCGGTTGGCCGATGGCAATGTTGGTGCCGCTTGTACGAGAAGTTGAGACTCCATCTACCTGCGGGGTTCTTGGCTTGCTGGACTTGGAGCAGGAGCACAGACCTTCGTATTGCATGGTCGCGCGGACGGCGACAATCGGGATGCAGACGCCTGCTAGTACAGCCACGACGATGGCCCAGACTGGAATGTCCGGACCGGAGTCTTCAAAACCGAATCCATTGTTGGGCGGAGCAGACGACGTGGCGGGCGGTGGAGGCAGTGGGTGAATGACAGCCCCTGGAGACGGAGAGGGATTCAATTGGTGCTTCAGAGTGGGTTTTATTTGGCGTTATGCAAGGAGCTTCTGTGCAGGTATTAGGTGCGTGTTCGATCGCGTCTTCAATGAAGACCTTTTCATACACGCGAGGCGTCTCCGGTGTACTGGCGCTGACTGGAAGGATACGCTTGTCCGGCTCCGGCGTTCTGCGGGTTGTAGGGCGACGTCGTCTCCTCTTGGTTGGTTTCCAGCGCCTGTGTCTCAAGCGCCTTGTTCTTGCGGTAGCGGCAGTACCAGTACAAACCCAGCAACTGCAGGAGCATGATGCCGCCGCCGGCACCGAGCATGATGTAGAGGTTGTCGCCGGAGAAGTCGAACATGTCTGAAAGACGGAGTGATTCTGTGTGTTGTAGCTGTGGCTTGTGGAGGAGGAAGAGAAACTTGGAATGAGCTCTAAACGATCGCCCTTGAAACAGCCAGAGCTCGCAGTCTTCTTGATGCTCAGGGCAACTCGTCGTTCTCTGTTATAGCAACATGACGCGGGCGTCGTCGTCGCCGTACGTGGTGGCTGCCGTTGAGGTGCATGCGGCTCTTCGGCATCCACAACACGTGACGAATCCGTTGATTTGTCCGCCTGACGCTCACTATAGAGCAACCACCCGATTCGTCCCTGAGACAACGCCACCATGCGCCCTTCTCAGTCAAGAATGGAGCCGAACGCGACTGGAGCAAGGAAAGCAGCACGGTGAATACTGCACAGCCGATGGCTTTAGCTGGTGCATCATCCCCGTGATTAGCACGCCTTGAGCACAGATCTCAGTTCTGAGTTCTCCCCCAAAAAAACAGGTCGACACCAGTTTTGGTTGAGCGTAATCGCGTGTTTACGCTTAAAAAAACCGATTTGCGGCCACTAAAGAGCCCGCTCCGCTTGTACTCTTTCCCTCCCATGTTTCTCCTTGGTGTCGAGTCCACGAGGCCTACGCACTCGGCTCCTCCTGACTCCGCAGCCACATCGAATCAATGCTCAAGAAGGTTGATTGAAAGCGGATGATATTCTGTGCTGAATATAAGGATACGCTACGAGACGCAGGTTGGCGAGGTCGCCGTAGGTGTCCGACGCCAAGGTAGCTCGAGAGAGAGATGAAGACCGTGGAGAACACGCACTGCGTCCAAGTGGCGACGGAAGAAACGACGTGAAGAAGACGGGAGCCGACTAATAGTGCTCCGTTGCCTGGTGCTGAACGAACATCCCGATGAAGTCCTTGCGGATCGGGTCCTGGCTCCACAGCAAGCCGTGCGGCACGAGCCAGTTCTGCACATCGAAGCGGTCACCGTGCATGTAGAAGCCCGGGCTCATGTGGCGACTGAGCGAGTGCGGATCGAGCACACTCGGCCAGTAGTGCTCGTTCAGCACGCTGGCCATGAAGATCGCGTCAGCGACGTCGTCCTTCATGCGCTTGACCTGCTTCTCGATCCCCGTCAATGGCTTGGTCGTGAGGAACGACATCATGACCTCAAGAAGTCCAGGCGCTTGCTCGTCGGCTTCCTTCTTCATGTCGAGCGCGATCTCGGCTTCAAATGCCACTTCGATCTTGATGAACGCCAGTGCCGCCCAGTGGAAGACCGACGTGCGTGGCCCATAGAAGCCCTTGGGGATCTTCTCCGTCATGTTCGCGTTCTTCACCGTGTACATCGGCAGCGAGAGGTCGTAGAGGTCGGCCGTGCCGTTGGGATCGAACGTCGCCCACCACTTGATGAAGTCGTAGCACTCCTGGTGCTGGTCGAGCATCAGCATGAGCGCCGGCACGACGTCACGGAGGCCCAGGTTGTCAGTGCGGCACAGACGCAGACAGTCGAGCGCCTGCTCGAGAGCGAGGCTCACACCTTCGAACGTGCGCGTCACAGTCAGCGCCAGCATGTAGTCGCGCTTGGCACTCATATACGGCCGCGTCTCGAGCAGGTGCCAGAAGTGGCCGGTGTGGTCCTCGAACACCTCGACCGGCAGCTTGCGAGTTAGCGTGTCCACCTTCTTGCGGCATTTCTGCACGTGGCGACAGCTTCTTGTGGTTTTCGAAGTCTTCTTTCTGGTGCTCGCTGCCGCACTACGCCACGGCATGGCAGCGTGAGCACGTAGCCAGTGCCGCCTTCTTCTCGTCTTGGATCTTGTCAGCCTTGGGGCCACATACAGCGCAGCATGGCATGAGCGACAGCTTGTAGGGCAGCGTCTTGGGGATGAACGGCAGCAGCGGGTGGTACGTGTCGTGCTGGAGGATGAGCAGCTTGATCATGGCGACGACCGTGGAGGGAGGAGGAGGAGGAGGAGGAGCGAGGCTTGAGCGTGTGGCGGATGCACGGAGAATTGGAGAGTGAAGTAGGCAGGGCGCGCGGAGGAAGCGGTGGGTAGGAGGATGGCGCGGGTCGGCGTTGCTTTTTCGCGCGGTCGTCAAGATGGAGCTGCTCGTGGCGCGCGTCACATTTGTTTCCTTGGATTCTGAAAAGGACAAGTATCTTGAATTTTGTATTGGAGACGGGGGAATACAATGAGGGGTTAGCTGCGTATCTTGCGGAGTTTTGGAGAATGAACCCAAGTGAAATGAGTGGGAAGCTCCGACGCAATTTGCGGGAATGCGACCTACAGTACCAAACCAGACAGACGGATGCTGGCGTGGGCGCATGCAGGCGACACTAGATGCAACATGCAAGCTGCCTCTCGGACACACGTTCAACCCAAGAAGATGCCCAGCCCAGGAGTTGAATCCAGAACGACTCGTTGTATCCCTCGGCACGCCAGAGCTCGGAGTACGGCGTCATCCACTCTTGCGCTTCACGGCGCAGCTCGTACGCTTGTGGGTCCACTGGCTCATCGATTCGCCCGATGGTTCTGCCAGTCGGATTCTGGAGTGGCCCCCAGAAGATGTGATTCTTCTCCTGGGTGAGGCGCTCCGCCTGCATCGCCTGATCGTGGATTTTGGCTTGGAGCTCCCGCAGCGCCTCGACATCCGATGGTAACTTGTTCGCTTCCAGAAACGCCAGCACGTCCTTCTTAGCAGCTTCATCATCTCCGCTGAGCGTCTTAATCGCACCAATCATGGCCTGAGCCATCACCATCTTGATGTACGTCAGCGCGGACTTGTGGAACAATGAGTCGACCTGTGGCTGAAAAAAACACGTCCAACGGCTCCAACATATCGGCGCCGGAGGTCTTGAAACAGTCCGCCAATTCCGCGATTTCCTTCCGCGTGTACACCAACTTGCCCTCTTGACTTGAAATTGGAGTCTATTAGTTATTGTGGTTTGCAGGAGAAATGCCGGCTGTTTTAGACTCGGATTTGAGACCAACTCAATTTCGAAATCAGACATCCATTGCCCAATAAAGAGTCTAAAATGGAGACCTATCTGGCCAACTCCAGCCAATCACCTCAGTACCATATCGCCATCGATCGTCAGACACAACTCTAGCACAAACCAATTTCACCTCCACGCGGCCAGCGCCATCGGCAAGCTGCATGAGATGCCCATGGCCGTCTCTCTCAGGGCCACAGTCTGATCGAGCAGCGGCCGCGTGGTGGGACGCGCGATATCTATCGCTGCTGCTATTCTTATAGTGAGGGGTTCGGTGTCCTACGAGCCAAGATCACGGCGATATAGAGCGAGGCAGAGTTTGCATCGACTAGTATGATTGATGGAAAGGAGTAGATGGATGCCAGCTTGGCTTCGAAG
>JAADVL010000407.1:0-27917 GCA_023334995.1 Pythium sukuiense
AAGAAGGTCGGTATGCCGGTGGGATCGTCCAGCAGCTCGTCCAGCACCGCGGCGTCGAGCATGCAGTCGAGCGCGTACAACGCTGCAACGGCGGTCGCTGTGGCCGCAGCGGCCATCGTCTACGGGCGCGCATGATCGCACTAGGTTACGTTACACTATCCACAACTAATTATGCACACGTTAGTGCTGTTTGACATTCTTTGGAGTTGGTTTATTTACTTGTCGGCAATCGCAGGCTAGAACGAGACGTACAGGGCACTATATAGTCTTCACCAATTTGCCGTATCCGATTGGTATTGCAGATTGCAGCAACATCAAGGCTTCTTCAGCCGTGACGGCGGTCGAAACGTGCGTCTTGTCAGCAGTCGAAACGGTCGCTACTGCTGCATCAGTCGTCGGTTTTCCTCATGGCTAGTTCGCCCCGTAGACGACCAGTATCAACTGTATGAACGCGTATTGTGTACTAGTGTTTGCAGTGGCTATTTCGTGTTGAATTACGCTACCATCGCTAAATGCAAAAACCAAGGCTCAGATAGCCTTGAGGCAATAGTAGTTCTACATTCGTCCGTAAACAGCGATAGCAGCGACAGTTGCAACCGCCGCAGCAGCAACATTGGCACCGCTTCCAGCAGCGCGAGGAGCACTCGACGTGGTCGTTTCACAAGTCGAGATCACCGTCTTGAACGCTGCCTGCAGGTTCTGTCCCTGAAGTTCGCAGTTGGGAATGATCGCCAACGCGCTCTTGACAGCATCCATGCACTTGGTGTTCTTGCACATGGCCTTCATGTTGGACGCCGTCAGCTTGTTGATGTCGACGGCACTGTCAGCACATGCCGTGTTGCCCTCCGCGACGACAGGGTTGCTGGAGAGGTCTGTAAGCTGCGAGTAGGAACACTCGGCAGCGTTGGCCGAGGCCATGGTGGCGACGAGAGCGACGAGGATCGACTTGATCTGCATTGTTGATTGAGAAGGAGGATATGAAGATGGCTGGTTGCTGTTGTGGCTGGGGACTGGCAAATCCGAAAATGAGAGAAGGCAAGCAGTTCCCTCTGTGGATCAAGACACAACGTCGACGGGCTCTTCAACTGTACTTGTACTTTGACGGGTGCACCGTGGTGGCCCACCACTGGTGGGTGTCCACTGGCTTGCATCCACTAGTGAGTCGCTAGTGGATGCTTTGGGTGAAGTCAATTTTTTCGTGCGTGGATGTCGTTCATTTAGCACCACATGGGGCTTCCCGGCAGCCATTCTCAGTCATACATGCAGGCAAAAAGCTCGAGTCTTCCGTCAGGAGTGTCTTCCACCAGGCACGAACCACCATCACTCACTCACACTTCAACGTGAGTGAATGGTACTTCGAAGCAAGCAGTGCGAAGTTCAACTCACTCACACACACAAGGAAGCCTCTGCTTGACGAGTGCATGACAACGGTGAAGATATGGGATATGCTGTGCGGGTCCTGCCTCCAATTCACCCAATGTTGTGTTATTGTCACGCACACTGTGCGGACTGTTGGCACCAACGCAAGGCGCACATGCTAACGTTATTTGTTCATGCTTGCTTGTTGGGACTCATGGCCACACATGACTTTGACACTTGAAGGGCATTGATATCGATGTAAAGCTGAGGATAATCTCTTACCACTCAACTTCTCAAAAAGCACGAAGAAAGAAACGGCTACACGCTGACGGCGACAGTCATGACCATGACGGCGACTGCGGAAATGGCACTCACGAGCAAAGACGAGGACACGCGCGGGCTGAGTGACGCAGGCGTCGTCGAGCTGGGCTTTGGGGTCTCGACCACTGATTCCGCCGATCCAGTGTCGCCACCACCAGGCACATTGATAGTGGTCTCTTCCTCCTCTTTCGACGCGCTGGAGGCTTCGGTCTCTTCGTATCCAGCGTCATCGGTCGTGCTCTCTCCTGTTGGCGCGTTCGTGGCGTTTGCAGTCTCCTTCTGACCCGACACCGTGGTGTTTGGCTTGTTGGTTGGCTTCACAGTCGTGGGGACTGGCGTCTCTTCTTTCTTGGGGGCAGCCGAGTTGTTGTTCGGCGGGGAGACTGTTCCCGGGCCGTTCTCCGGCGGAGGGCCGCCTGCACCATTCGGTGGTGGCAGTGGCCTTCCATCAGCTCCCGTGGGCACTGGTACTGGAGACCCGTCCGGTCGAGTCGGAACTGGAGGCGGCGTCGGGTCCTTGGCCACAGCCGCTGGTACGGTCGAGCATTTTCCCAGCAGAGCCGCTGTACCGACAGTGATGGAAATGCCATTCACGGAGCAGTCTGGAAGCCCCGCGACGACCTTTTTGATGGCTGTCTGGCAGCCATCGCTCTTGCAGAAGTCGAGGTTCGTGAGCGCCATCGGCTTGCTGGCATCGACAGTCAGGCCAGTGCAAGCAGCTTTGATTGATGCATCGTTTTGGGCAGCCATGACTTGCGCGAGCTCAGAGGACGAGCAGTCAGCAGCGAGTGCTGAAGAGGCCGTGAGCATCGCTGCGACTGCGACAAGGACACCGGTAGACTTCATGATGACTTGGCTGGAGCGAAAAGAGGGATGTGGATGATCGTAGTGAGACTCGCAGTGGGAGTTTGGGAATGACAAGCGCTGGCTGGTGATAAGGCGCAATGGCGTGGCGTCTTGAAGTCAGTTGTGTTCAGTGCGATTGTGGATCTGCTCTTCATTGAAGCCGATCAGGTCGAACGTGGCGCGAACGTTCACGGTGTTGGGTACAGTACCCTACACTGAAGAGCATACTCAGTCGCCGAGTCAGTGACATGGTCTCCACCTAGTACAGTAGAGCGTAAGAGCCAGCGATCCAAAGCATCCACGGAATGTTCACAGTGTTCAACAAGATTTCTGTCGAATGTCATTTAGTATCACGCGAGTGTGCTGTTTTTACGATATTTATGCGAGCAGTGCCCACAACATAGTACTCACGACCGTGGCGGCCATGGTGGTGGTGATAGCGGTGGTCGCAGCGCCAGACTTGGTCGTCGTTGAGTTCTGCGGCGCAGACGTCGGTGCCGCGGTCGCACTTGCCAGGAGGGACGTGGACGCGGCCTTGCTTCCACTGGATGAACCACTGCTAGACGCGCCATCAATGAGCTTGCCCACCTGGGAGGAGCCACTTCCTGTCGATTCCTCGCCGCTTCCGTCAGTAGAAATCGTCGGGTACAGGCCCGTAGGGGCCTTGGTTGCCTTTGGCTTCTTGGTCTTCGTGCCGCTTCCAGATCCCGCCTCACTATCAGCGGTCTTGCTGGGCTTTGGGGTCTTGGATGGCTTTGGCGTCTTCGTCGCCGTCGACGGCGTGACTCCCGGTGACACGCTGCCGTTACCATCGCCGTCATCGTCCGAGCCGCTGCTGGCCTCGCACGTCTTGTACAACTTCTTCAACGGGTTGCGCTGGTTCACACTGTCCACCTTACACACAGGCAGCGACTTGCGTACTTTCTTGATGGTCTTGATACACTTGCTGTTCTCACAGTAACTCAAGTCGGAGAGATCCGCGTTGCCAGCGGCGTCGAACTTGAGCTCCGGACACGCGGCCTGCACGGCCTTCTCACTGAGGATGGACTTGACCTGCGCGGCTTCCGCTTCGGTGCACGGTGGTGCGATAGCCACAGAGGCCGCGGGAGAGGCACACAGCGCCAAGGCGACAGTGAGGACAAGGGACGTCGTCGAGAGCTTCATGCTGGACGTGGTGCTGGTTCTGGAATGACCTGGAGACCGGTCAGTTCGCCTGTGGATTACCAACGCATTCCATCAATCACTCGCGTGCGGCGGGCGATTGATGCTGCGATTTGTGCAGCATCCGGACCAGCAGAAGTGGTTCAACTCATTTGGACCTCATACTAGAACAAGGTGATATTGCAAACATGACATGAAAAAGGGTGCAATGGAATGTATGATCAACTATTTTATGCAGTCACCTACCGTGTTTTGGAATTGCGGATGGAATCTGTGGAGACAGCTGGGTTAGCTGTGCTGAACCCACTCGTGCACGAGCCGGACGCGTTGCCTCTGACTTCTGGCGACTTTTGTCTGTGACGTGTGTGAGCGACCGATGGATGACAAGGAGGTCCTGCTTGGCCTTGTCGGTTGCTGGCCTCTTGAAGCCGAGCACAACCGACTGTGGATGATGCATTCGTCAGTAGAGGACTTTCGGAACGACCGAGACTCAGCTTCAGTTTTAGTGTCTCGCAGTGTCGTGAATCACTCATTCGATGTGACCTCGTGAAAGCTCGAGCCTTCGCTCGCCTGGGTGTCTTCACACAATCGGTACTGTAGCGATAGAATGCGGTCCTTTCGACGTTGAATAGTATGCTTTTCGTGGGCTGGATTGGTTAACACAGAAATGCCATCACTAGAGTTACTGCTGCTGTCAATAAGGTCATTCGCCGAGCGAGAGAACTCGCAGGCGAGGTGGCAGCAGTAGCTGGTGCCTGTGTCACGGGGGTCGTGGTTGGAGCTTCGGTCGCTGGCTCGATAGTGGCAGTGTTGTCCGCAATGGGGGTGCCCACTAATGCTCCATCCGAGCTGCCTGTGCTGCTTGCAATTGGACCGCCTTCGCCTGAGCCACAAAACCGAGTCAATAGCTGTCGTGGCAGAGGAGGCAGACCACGTACCGGTGCTTGGCGCAGGAGTCGCCGTCTTCTTTGGCTTCTTCGTTTTCGATGTCGCCGTTGGCGTATTTGAGGACGCCGATCCGGCGTCGTCATCTCCGCTCGCAGCGGTTGCGGTCACCTCGCAAGCCTTCACCAGCTTGGTCATGCCAGCACGGAGGCGCTTGCCGTTGTACAGACACGAGGGCATCGACTTGCGTACTCGCTTGATCGTCTTGGTGCAATTTTTATCCGAGCAAAACGCCAGGTTAGTCAAGTCCGGCACACCATTCGCGTCGATCTTGAGCGTCGTGCACGTTTTCTCGATCTCATGGTCGGCGATGATCTTCTGCGCCTCGATGAGCTGGTTGTTCGTACAGTCCGGAGGCGTCTCCGACGAGGCCGCCTGCAGTGCATGCACCGGTAACCCGCACACAGCCACACAGACGCCGACAACGACACCAGCAATAGAGAGCTTCATGTGGACTCGTACTCCGTCAATTTCCGTGTAGAGGAGCCTACCTTCGAGTCGTGGCCTTTGAGTCGTTGGCCACTCCACTGCCCCACCGTTTTACGTTCAGCATCAAGTCAGACCAATCAGCAGAACTCACCAACCCATTAACCGAAACCTGGTATGTGATCCTAAATTGTAGCAAATAAGGGTATCCTTGATTAAAACGGAAGAATATTTTCTGTCGGAAATAGCAGGTTTTGATAAAGCGTTATACAAGATGGAGATGCCAGTTGGGGAAGTCAACTGGACTCACTGCAAATTGCAGCGGGACCACGTTGCAGCTACTTCAAGACGCAGGCAGCTACAAGCGCCGCTGCTGCGAGGGCCGTGCCTCGCATCTGCATGATCGCTGTGGACCCGGAAGTCACGGTCGACGGAGCTGTTGTGGTGCTTTTGCTGGTCGTGGAGGCTGTCGAGGAGGTTGACTGCGGAGACGACGATGCCGATTCATCGGCTGCGGAGGACTCCGTCGAGTCGGATTCTTCGATAAGTTTCCCCACGCTATCGTTGATCGTGCTGCCTTCAGTGTCCTGGATGAGACTGCCCTCTTCATCGCTTGTGGTCGAATCTTCTTCATCTATTGTGGTTGCAAAATTGGATTTAGTTGCAAAGAACCAAACGGCGTAGACATCTCTGCAGCATGCGTCTCCGTACCTGGTGATGGCGTTGCTGTCGTGGTCTTCGGAGTCTCGGTGGTCGACGCCGCGGCCGTGGTAGCCTCTGCAGTGCTGTCCTCGTCCTCGTCATCCTCACTATCGCTGTCAGTGCACGCCTTCACCATCTTAGTGTACGGCGCACGCGCGTTCTCTCCGTTGTACTTGCACTTTGGCAACGCCTTGCGCACTTTCTTGATCGCCTTGACACACTTGGTGTCTTCGCAGAATGTCGTTTCCGAGAGGTCCGCCGTGCCACTCGAATCAAACGTCATCTCCGTACACGTCGTCTGTATCAGCCTCTCGGAGAGCACTGTCGCCACTGTCGCCGCTTCCTCGGCTGTACACGCCTCAAGACCGTGCACGCTGACTGGGGCGACGCACAGTGCCAAGACGACACTCAATGCTACACCGACCTTCGTGAGCTTCATTGTGTGGTTTAGGTACTACCCGATGCAGGTTCAGTTGTGAGCAGATCATGAGTCTCTCGAGCGGAGTGCCGGGCTTTCGTGTTGGACTCTTCGCAGAAGTGTCCCGATGGAGTCAGAAAACTCACTTTTCGACTCGTCCACATTGCGGTGATAACTTCACAAAACAGGGTGTGGCCCTTGAGGCGAGATCTCCACGACCCTTGAATGCTACCAGCCATTTCTGGTGCTGAAGAGCTTAGATCACCGTGTTCTGCGAAGCTCCGAGTCTCCAAATGGATACTTCTCGTGAAAGAGGCTGCTTCAAGCGTGACCTTCTACGACTCCTTCGTTGTTGCCATACTCTGTTGATCTGCTTAAGGTCACAGCCTAGTTAGTCAAAATGGCAGTGATCGAGAATCGGTTGACACGCAACTCATTCGATTACTGGTTGATGCATCAGAGTCAATCATGGCCTGGCAGGCCCAAGATCCGAGTTCATGAGCACGACAATACGCCTAGGCGCCCTTGTGGTGCTCGTGGTGGTGGTGCTCGTGAATGCGCACACGAAGCTTCGACGTGTGCTTCGTGGTCGTCTCAGCGTCGCATGACTGGCCCTTGCTGCCGTCCACTGGGATGTACCAGCAGTGCTTGGCCGCAACGCCACCGACCTTGGACTTGGTGAAATCATCCTCGACGGACCACGAGTCATCGTTCGTGAGGAAGCGAGCACGCAGCCACTCCTTCGACGCACTGAGCTCGAAGAAGCCGTAGTCGTGGTTCGGGTACGCCCACAGCTGCTCAACATACTTGGACGCGTATGGTGGAATGCCACTGGCAGCCTCGTTCAGGATACCACCGCCGGCACCGTTTTCGATGAAGTGCATGTTGATGTTGGAGTGGTCGTGCTTCTCACCGTGGGTGTGGCCGTTGATCCAGAGCTGCACATCCAGTTCCTTCAGAAGATCCCACCACATGCTCTGGCGTCCTTCGGCATAGTGGTTGTATGGCGAGTAGTGCGCGTTCACGATCTTCCACGTCGCAGTGGAGGCCGCGACCTTCTCCTTGAGCTGCTTGCGTGAGTCCTCGCCCCAGGCATTGAGCTGGTCCATGCAGGCATCGAACATGTCGGTGTCACCGCCCATGCAGAACTTGTCACCACGCGCGATCTGGTTGCACGTGTCGCTGCCCGACGAGTAGCCATAGCACTGGCAACAGATCTGCTGGGCACCGTGGACATCAGCATCGTTCGTGTCCAGGTTAAAGATGTCGATGGACACGCCGCTGTCCTTGTCCTCGATCGAGTGCACGTAGAAGTGGTCCTTCATGATCCAGCGGTCGCTGTTCGGGCTCTTGTACTCGGACTGGAGCGTGAACTTGTCCTTGAGTCCCTGGAGCAGAGCAGCCTTGTCCTTGCAGGCCACATAAGTGCCTCCCGACGCACAGATGTAGCTAGCTCCACCGTAGTCGTGGTTGCCCATGACGTTGATCCATGGAATGCCAGAGAGCGAGGCGTCGTCAAACTTGGACTCGAAGGTCTTGTCGAAGCGGTACGCCTGGTCGGTCTTGTCAAGGATACCGACCCAGTAAAAGCTGTCGCCATGGCCCAGCACAGCCTTTGGCTTCGGGTCAGCAGCGGCAGCAGCCTTGCCCATCACAGAAGCAACGACATCTTCAGCGTTCTTGTCCACGTTCGTGGGGGTGTGGTCTCCACGACGCTTGCAGCACGAGTCGCGGCCGATAGTCGTTCCCCAATCACCGATAGCGTACGCCGACAGCGTGTATTTCTCTACAAAGGCACAGTCACATTCGTCAGAGACCAGTTCAGCCGTCATCAATCAAGTCGCTCGGGGCGTACCTTTGGTCGGGTCGGACGTTGGCGCCGTGGAGCTCTTGGATCCGCTTCCCTCACTCGCGTCGGAGCCGCTGCCAGCCGTGCCTGTGAGCGTAGGCGCCTTGGTCGACGACGAGGTGCTGTTGCCGTTCGCGTTGGTCGTGGATGTCTTTCCGTCTGACGACGACGTGCTCGTGCTCGTGACGGCGCCGGTCTTCCAGAGGATGATGCCCAGCACGGCGCCCAGCACAGCGCAGAGGGTGACGACGCCGCCAATGACAAGGGCCTTGCGACGACCGAGAGCCATGGCGAATGGAGCGATCTGAGGGTGGGAGCGTCTGTGGGCTTGCGGGGAAGTCCTCGACTGACTGATGCAGCCACTGCGGTTGCATGAACGGATCAAAGCACCGCCGGCATCCACAGAAGGACAGCATCCACTGGAAGCCTGGAGATCTCCTGGACTTTCAATAACCTCAACCTCGAACTTTGGAATGATTTGGTTGGCTGAAATGAAATTGATTTAGATTTCAGCCAATCAGTAGTCCCTATTTGGTCTGGCAGTTGGAATTTCGAGTCCTGATTTTCTGGAACTATCTCCTACACCTGTCATTTCCGATGGTGCGTTTCCGCATCCTGTTTGGCAGTTTCTCTTGTCCAACCTCTGTATACCGATACTTGAAACCCTGTATCGCATTCCACAGGCTGTGCAATCGAACCTGTTGATGCCGATACATGTCACTGAATATCGGATTACGCAGGCTTCCGTCGAGAGCTTCTCGACAGATCTGCTTCAAGCGTGCGACGGTCGCCA
Organism: Pythium sukuiense; assembly: GCA_023334995.1. Lineage (NCBI taxonomy): Eukaryota > Oomycota > Peronosporomycetes > Pythiales > Pythiaceae > Pythium > Pythium sukuiense. The sequence continues at coordinate 8,821 of JAADVL010000407.1, forward strand.
GCGACCAACACTCTGCCTCCCATACTGTAATCAACACAAGAGTCCAACGGAAGAGCCCCCCGTTGCCCTCCCTAGCCTCAAAACGCCATTTTCATCGCACCCAGTAAGCGTGTCCGCAAGCGTGCGTCTCTCGCATTCGCCTCCGTGTACGCCGATAGCGTCGCCTTCTCTGCATCCGCGCTGCGCACCCTCGGCACAAGCTAGTCTTCCTGCATCCACACGTGCTTCTCTCGTCTCGAGATCCTTCTTCTAGCTCGAGAAAAGACGAGAAACGATCACGCAACATGAGCTACCAACTTCCGTCGGCGTTCCTGCAGAAGTTCACGCCCAAGGAGATCCACGAGCTCAAGCGCGTGTTCAAGGAGCATGACAACGACTACGCTGCCGCGATTGTCGTGGGCGATCTTCACACGGTGCTGCTGAAGATGGGCGAGAACGTCTCGCAGACGCAGGTCGCCACCATTCTCAAGCAAGTGCAGCTCGAACGCCCGAGCCACATCACGTTCCAGGAGTTCCTGAACCTGTTCTACGACCTCCGTAACGGCGGCATCGCGCTGGAAGCCTCGGCGCTGATCAACCAGGTCTCGATCTCGCCCGTGTCGACCCAGGCGACTGTGAATCCGGCCTCGACGAGTGCTCCAGTCGCCCAGAAGGTCGGATTCTTCCCTAAGAAGTCGGCGTGGGCACCTGACGATGATGATGAAGAAGACCAGGATGTGCCCGCCCCAGTGCAGGCCTCACCGTTTGCGCAGAAGGCTCAGTGGCCACCTTCGGGGTCGGCTGCTGACAGTGCTCCTTCACCAGCAGCGCCTTCCAAGCCGCAGTGGCCGCCTACTGGTGGTGCCAACAACGCGAGTGCAAGTGCTGCAACTCCTGCACCCACGTCGACTGGAAAACAGTGGCCTCCAGTGAAGTCGACGACAGTCTCGCCACCAAAGGAGACCGGATCCAAGCTCCAGTGGCCTCCTGCAGCGTCTGCGACGTCGTCAGGTCCTTCGTCGAATGGCAAGCAATGGCCGTCTGCTCAGCCTGCAGCTCCTCCGTCGCCATCGAAGCCGACCTGGCCACCAACGCAGCCTGCCGCTCCATCGTCACCATCCAAGCCACAGTGGCCGCCGGCTCAGCATGCGGCGCCGTCCTCCCCATCTAAGCCACAGTGGCCACCAGCGCAGCACCCGACTCCATCGTCTCCATCCAAGCCCCAGTGGCCACCAAGCCAGCCAGCAGCTCCATCTTCGCCGCCAAAGCCTCAGTGGCCACCTGCTGCGCCATCACCTGCCCGCCAGGAGCCATCTCCTTCGCAGAAGGGCAAGTGGCCACCAACGAACACGCAGCCGTCACCAGTCCCTGCGCATGCGGATAACAAACGCGCACAGTGGCCACCTGCCACTTCATCTGCCGTAGCTGCACCTCCACCTCCGGCTCATACGCAGCCTGAGCCAGTGCTCGATGCTCATGCGATTGGTGTGCTTCAGCGCCGCCAGAGTGCTGCTGTCATGTACAACGCGAATACGACTGTTCACGAAGTCAAAGGGCCAGCGAGCAGTGTGCACTCGTATTCGGTAGAGGAAACCTCGGCTTTCACGGAGCACATCAACAACTGTCTGCAGCATGACAAGGAACTTGCCGGTCTGCTGCCTATCCGTGCTCAGGATGGTCTCTTCCGATCCGTGAACGATGGCATTCTTCTGTGTAAGCTCGTCAATGCTGCCGTGCCAGAGACGATCGACTTCCGTGCCGTCAACGTCGTGAAGAAGAGCAAGGCGCTGAATGCGTATGAGATGATTGAGAACCAGAACCTGTGCATCAACGCTGCGAAGAGCATTGGCTGCAGTGTCGTGAACATCGGCCCCACAGATTTGATCGAGGGCCGTCCAATCTTGGTGCTCGGCTTGGTCTGGCAGATCATCAAGATTCAGCTCACGTCGACGATCAACTTGAAGAACCACCCAGAGCTTGTGCGCTTGCTGCTCGATGGCGAGTCGCTTGAAGAGTTCATGAAGTTGCCGCCGGACCAGATCTTGCTGCGATGGGTGAACTACCACCTCAAGGCGGCTGGTCACCCAAAGCAAGTGACCAACTTCAGTCGTGATCTGCAAGATGCGAGTGCGTACAGCGTGCTGCTCCACCAGATCGCTCCTCAGTCGTGTGATCTCTGTCACGAAACAGTGCCAGAGGAGCGTGCCTCACACGTGATCCAGAACGCTCGCAAGCTCAACATTGAGACTTTCATCAAGCCGCGTGATATCACCAGTGGTAACCCAAAGCTGAACATGTCGTTTGTCGCTCAGCTGTTCAACACGTGCCCAGCCCTTCACATCGTGGAAGAAGACCTGAAGCAGCTCGAGGAGATCCTGTACGATGACAGTGGTGACACCCGTGAGGAGCGAGTGTTTCGCATGTGGATCAACTCACTAGGTATCGACGAGGTCTACATCAACCACTTGTTCTCCGATCTTCGCGATGGTATTAACCTGCTCAAGGTCTTTGAGAAGATCGAAAAGGGCATCGTGGCGTGGCAGAAGGTCAACCTCATCGCGCCTAACAAGTTCAAGCAGGTCGAGAACTGCAACTACTGCGTCGTGCTGGGCAAGCAACTCAAGTTCTCGCTTGTGAACATCGGCGGTGCTGACATCTTCGAAGGCAACAAGAAGTTGATTTTGTCGGTCATTTGGCAGAGCATGCGTCACCAGCAGCTTCGTCTCTTGAGCGAGTTGGCTGCGATTGGTGGCGGCAAGGATATCACCGACAACGATATCATCCAGTGGGCGAACGCCAAGGTTGCGAAGGGTGGTAAGCCAGGTACCTCAAGCATCGTTGCCTTCCGGGACCTGAGTCTGGCGACGGGTGTCTACCTGCTGAGCCTGATCCACGCCGTTGAGCCGCGTGCGGTGAACTGGGACCTGGTCACGCCAGGCCAGAACGACGAGGACAAGACCAGCAACGCCAAGTACGCGATCAGTTGTGCCCAGAAGATCGGTGCAACCGTGTTCCTGACGTACGAGGACATCGTCGAGGTCAAGCCGAAGATGATGATGACGTTCGTCGCAAGCCTGATGTCGGTGGACCTGAACCGACACTAAACTAACATCGATACGCACGCGACTGAAGACACACACGAAAGAAGAGAGAGACTATGATAGGCACGAGGCCGCCGATGAAACAAGAGACCTTGCATTATGAAGCCATGTTCGCGGATCTACTGCTTTGTGTTATCGCTTAGCTTGTAGGTGGTGTTGAAGTTCCATTCTGGAAACGTAACCCGGTTACGCTGGGTGTCCGGTGAGGATCGTTGGAGGGGTAGGGTTCTCGGCTCCCATGTGTGACAGCTGGGGCGCGTGGCGAGCTTCTCTCTCCTGCCTCAAAGCCAGTCTCTTTCAGAGCAGACGGAGCCTGTCGGTCAAAAGTTCCGTGTCGCCGCTTCTGTTGTCGTGGTCTCCAGTCTAACCAGAAAACTGTAAAAACGCCAACAATCAAAGGCGCTTCGCCAACGAATCGAATATGCGGAGGAATCTCATCGCCAACAAAATGCGTTCGCTAGCATCGGCTCTCCTCCTCGCGAATGCGGCTCTGGAGGGCACCCAGGCCGATACATGGGCCATGCGGACAGTGACGTCTCTCCAGGCGCGCGTGGAGACCTACGCGCCGATTTGGGACTCGGAACACGGCGTGTGGGTGTCGGGCATCGGAGGCTCGAACGCCGACTTCTCCTTCGACGAGCGCTACGCCGCGACGCTCGACTCCGTGACGACGTCCAGCGTCGAGGGCGCGCTCATGTATCTGCAGCGTGACTGCATCGACGTCGGCGCGGCGCCGTGGACCTCTGGCTGCAAGCGCAAGAACGACGTCAAGGTGATTACGTTTCTCGAAGTGCAGATCGTGAACCCGAACGCCGCACTGGCCGAGTACCAGAACGACCGCTTCACGTACCCCGAGTTCTGTCCGTTTGTCGAGATGAAGAACGGCGAGTGTATCTACACGAACGACACGGCGTCGCCCACGGTCGTGATTGACAGTCCCGCGGAGTGTAAGCAGTACAACGGCCTCGACGGCCAGCCCAACATCGGCCCGTGTGTGGGAGCACAGGCCTTCCCGACGGATAACATCGCGCCGTACTTCGACACAGTGTGGTTCTCGTACCCGAATAGCTGCGTCATGAACAAGTGGAGCGAAGGCAAGAACGAGACGTGCCGGAAACAGTACCCTGGAGGCCTTTGCCCCTTCGGCACGAAGCCTGACGGCGTGACGTGTTCGTTCTCGTACAAGATCCTGGGCTTCCTCAGCATCGACGAGCTCGTGGGCATCCAGTCCATCGAAGAGACCGTCGTCAAGACCACCAACGGTAGCAGCAGCAGTGATGACGACGAGGGCGAGGAGGCGGAAGATCCGCTGGCACCTGGAAGCTATCTAGGCAACGACAGTGGCAGTGGCTCGGTGGCTAGTGACAGCGACAACACGGATGGCTCGGACTCGAACTCAGGAGCCGATGCAGGCGACGAGTCGGGCGGCTCGAGTGCTGCCACGTTCGGCTCATGGGCGTGCCGTACCGGAGCGAGCTGCTACAAGAACTACTCGGAGTTCTGCTCGGCCAACCAGACCGAGTTCCACTCATCCGACAAGGACAAGACGCTGGGTCTGCGAGACGTCAAGAGCATCGAGTTCTGGGGCTTCCCGTCCGACCACCGAGTCAACAAGAACCGCACGGCGTTCATGATCTACACGTACAACCAGATCGCCAAGGTGCCCAAGAACAACATGACTCCTCTGCCTCTAGACATCGACAGACTCACGGCGAAGAACCCTCCGTGCTACGAGAACTCGCTCGCGTGCTACGACGCCCACTACGGCTGCCAGCGCCACTCGTACGCACAGGTCTGCACGGTGTGCCGTGAAATGGGCGCCAAGTGTGTCGTCAAAGTCCCAGCGTACACGTTCCCGACGCTCACGAAGGCGTCTCGCACAGTAGCAGACGCACAGCTACGTAGCCAGACAGTCAAGGCCCCCACGCTGAAGACCGTCAACTCGTCGCCAGGCGTCCGTCTCCATGCACACGCGTGGATCGGCTTCGCCATGGTGGCCATTTTGAGTGCGGTAATGTGAGGAAGGTGCCGTTGTAGCAGTTAGTAACTAAGTTAAGATGTCCATATCTGTCAAGTTAACTGTTATGTGTTCGAATGGCGTTGGTGCATGCGTCCCCAAAGGCAATAAGCTCAAAAGAGCGGAAGGAAGATGGCGGAGCTGTATGCAGAGATCGCGGAGGAAGAGGAGCGCGTGGCGCGTGGCCAGCAGCAGCGCAAGTACTGGGACCGCAAGACCTACTCTTCCTACGAGGAGCAGCAACGCGCGATCGGCGCGTCGGCCACGCTGTACATCGGCAACCTGTCGTTTTTCACGTCCGAAGTGCAGATCTACGAGCTGTTTTCGCGCGTCGGCATCGTCAAGCGCGTGATCATGGGCCTCGACCGCTTCAAGAAGACACCCTGCGGCTTCTGCTTCGTCGAGTGCGTCTTTTTAGCGTCTCTTCCCGTGGTTTTTGGGCGATTTCCTGACTATTTATGTGGAATTATGGTCTCAGATACAACACCCACGACGAAGCCGTGGCTTGTGCCAACTTCGTGAACGAAACCAAGCTAGATAACCGCGTGATCCGCTGTGAGATGGACGGCGGCTTCGTGGAGGGCCGCCAGTTCGGCCGTGGCGCGTCCGGCGGCCAAGTGCGTGACGACAGACGCTCAAAGGACGACTACGACGCCGGCCGTGGAGGCTATGGCCGTAGTAGCGGCATCGCTGAAGGCCAGCACTTCCGTCGCTCGTCCGGCCCACGCAAGCGCTCGCGTGGTGACAGTATCGGCGACGAGCCGCCTCGCAAGCAGGAGCGTCGCTCGCCTCCTCCACAGGATGAGGACGAAAAGCCAGAGGTATGGAAATGGCTGCAGCTTGACATTGTGAACATGGCTAATATGGTTTTGTGTGGTGTAGGAAGAGAACCCACGCTTCCGCAACCGTGACCAGGATGACCAGGATCGTGATGTGGAGGAGGAGCCAGCCGCGGCTGCAGGAGCTTTTGAACAGGAGGACTAAGTGTGAACGATGCGCCTGGTTTTGGATATGAATAGCTTGGTGTCACCTTGTTTTGGCTGCTCACAGGAAGCAGCTCCTCAGAACGTCAAGCACATGGCTACACTTGCACTCAACTGAATTGCTGTTGTGCACGCAGGCCGTCGGAATGAGTGCGTCACGCCATGCGAAGACAGTAGTGATGGCCCATTGAGGAGTTTGAGGACGCCGCTGGGCCAGCAGCTGACCCACCTCGTCCTCCCAGCCCGGCGACCAGTACACGGAATTCCTGGCAGGTCTTCATCCGCTTCTCTGCTTCGTCGCCTCGTCGCCGGTTGATCGTTGTATTCACTTTTTGAAATCCGCAACAACTCGCAACATCCGAGGCCTCCGCTATGAAACTGCGTGGAATTGTGGCCAGCGTCGCCCTGGTAGCGCTCTCGTCGGCCACGTTCACGTCGACGGTCGTCTCGGTAGCGACGTGCAAGCGCATCACTGACGCTGACACCACCTTTGTGTCCGCCTTGGCGCTTGCCTTGAAAGTGAAGGACAGCGACATCGACACCACCATGTTACAGGCTGCCGACGCTGCGTACCCGTGGCTCTCCAAGTGCGTGGCCGCTGTGAACCCGTACACACTCGTTACCGCCACGATGACGAGCAGCGGCTTCAGCTCGTGCAACAAGACGATCTCCGAATTCAACATGCCTTCAAACCTCACGGACTCGTCGATGCGCCAGACTCTGTGCCCGTTCTACGGGAACACGGTCATGCCTTGTATCAACAACGTGCTCGTGCAAGCCATCGTGGACGCCATGTCGGCTGGTGGTGAGTGCTGCGACGACATGAAGGCGCAGATCCAGACCAACTTCGGCTCGGACCTGAAGACGATGGCAGCCGATCTTTTGAGCAAGGTCGGTGCCGTCGGCTGCTCGATTAAGACCTTCACGAACTCGACAGGCAAGTCCACGACCGAGTCCTGCGGCTACGCGCTCGTCCAGTCCTTCCTGTCGGGTTCCACTATGGTCAACATGCTACCGATGATCGAGATGCCGACAGATCAAGTGTGCAAGGCCATGACCGGGAAGTCCTTCACGACGACAACAGGTGCGTCAGCCCAGTTCGCGTGGGCCACGCTTGGGTTGCAGACCTTTGGCATCTGCTACGAGCCGGTCAGTGCGTTCTTCAAGACGCTCGCGTCGTACCCGATGATGAGCTCCATGAGCTCCACGATCGACGGCGTGACTGTCGCCATGGCAGATCTGTTCACGAGCGGCAAGTGTCTGAAGGTCTCCTCAATCACGACCTGGCTCACCAACAGCAGCAGCCTGCCGATGATGATCGCGCGCTCCATCGACGATGCTAACTACGCGGCCAATCGTCGCGTTGGAGAAGTGAACGTGACCACGGAGTTCAAATCGATGATCACACAGTACCAGAACGTGTTGCCCGTGTCGTGTGTCCACTTGGCGTCCGGACAGAGTTGTGACTACAGCGGAGCGACAATTGGTGTGACGTACTCCATCGACGGCACGACGTTGTCCACGAAATCCCAAGCCACGTCGACTGTCACGCTCTCCGTCGTCGCCTCCGCCTTCACGATGATCATGAGTCTTGTCGCCATGTAACCACGTCCAAGACGAGCGTAGCTCCTTTTAAAAACCCACGCGACAACATTGATTTCATTGACTTGACTTCAACAGACACAACTATCGTACCTCACAACATATAGTGTCCGTCCGTCGTTCTCCGTACCCACTCGTCCGACTCGGAGTTGCGATCGGTGTACGGCGCGTTGTACTCGGATGTGTCCCGAGGATAATAAATGGAGGAGCCAGAGCGAGGGCTGTGGACGGTCAGCACCGTCTCGGAGAAAAGCCGACTGGAGGGCCGGTAGAACGCGCTCTGACCGTCTTCTCGGTAGGAAGACGACTCTCGGTAGGATGATTCTCTGTAGGAAGATGACGCTCGGTAGGAAGACGACTCCATCATGACCGACGACGAGTCCCGCGAGCTGTCGTCGATGGAGAAAAAAGTCCGCCTTGGTATTGGCTCGAGGTGGTCGCCGCTGTCGTGGAGGCTCCCAAGCGACGACACGTCGCTGATCTCGCTTCCTACGGGCGACGACTCGAGCAGCGCGACACTGGAATGCCGGTGATCTCGGAATTCCTCCAAGTCATCGGCGGAGGATTCGACCATCGGATTCGACGGCTCGAAGCTCGACATGTTGGTGGCGTCTCCCAGTGAGAACACGCTGTCGTCACTGTGGCCGCTGTTGCTGTATTCTAATGTGACGGCTGATGACACCGATGCTTGGCGACTTGGAGGAGCAGGCGCGGGGAGTGGCTCCGAGGCTTTGAGCCATGGTGGCAGTGGCTGCGACGGTCGTGGTGGCGGCGGTGCTCGGTCTCTGGAAACCTTTCGAACTGACTGGGCCATCGGATTGTTTTCCATCTCGTAGTGGAGAGGTGGAGGTGCTACGGATTTCCGGACTGTGGTGGTGCTCCGTGCTGGAGCAGCAAATGCATACGCGGGGTCCCCGCCGTTGTTGTTGTTGTTGTGTAGAGTCTGCGATTCGAAGGATAATGTGGGCGACGGATTCGTTTGGTTTTGCCGCAGCGCGATGAGCTTGCTCTTTTCCCGATGCACGACAAACGAGTACCCGAGCACGATCACGATGATGACAATACCGATGACACCGACGATAGATACTGTCTCCATGTCGACGCCGCCTCCGCCAGATGACGCCGACACGTCCTTGTCTGCTGGGCTGCTCGTCTTGGCTGTGGTGGAGTCCCCAGGCGCGGCCGCCGAGACGATGGACGGACTTGCTGCGGGTACAACGGTACGGTTTGATGGTGATGAAGTCTCGGTGCTGATGTTGGCGGGCTTGACCGAGGCTGGCGGCGGCGAGGTGGTGGTGGGATCTTCCGTGCCGACGTGGATCCGTTGGAACGCGATGAACTCAGTGGCGCTGATGTCGAGTTTGGGGTCTCCTTTGAGCACGACCTTGCCGACGAGCACGTAGTCGTCACCGGCCGTGGGGAACTGGAACTTGAATCGTTGTAGTTGTTTCTTGCCACTCGCGTCGAATGGGCCGGCGTCAGTCGATGGATCTCCTGGCACGGTGGCGGGATAAATGACGCTGCTCGTGGCACAGTTCGTACCCGACTTGCATGCACGTAGCAACGACGAGAGAACTGGGTTGGCCTGCTTGGTCAATTCATTGACTGCGTCGGGAAACAGATTTTTCGTCATGACGCCAGTGTAGAGTGAGGCCGACCATGCCACGTCTAGCGTCGCGAGTGGCGCGATAGTCGTTGATGGGACTTGGATCTCGACTGCGATGGGACAGGAGCCGGCACTGGAGCTCTGAAGCTGATCGAACACGAGCGGATTGTCTTGCTTTGTATGAATACCCTGGCAGTAAGTGGTCTTGCCGTCTTGCGCGAAGCCATCGTCAATCACAGCCGCCGCTGCTGTCATTACGGGCAGCGCGACGGACAAAAGAACGAGGAATGCAGCGAACTGCATCGTAAGGGACGCGGCGAGGCGCGTAGTTGAGGAGAGTATCCCCCAAAACGATCAGGGGATGGAAGAGTGGAGTGCGCTTCACTTGACGCACCACAGCCCGACTGGCTCCGGGAAGCAGCCGAGAACTCAAGGAGGAGGAGCACACTAAGGTGTGCCGAGGGCGACAGGCTGCAGGCAGCAGCTCGTCCTCACGGAGGCGGATGAGCTACAGCGTTGTGAGCACTGCACTGCCGTTCGGCAAGCTCTGCGTGGATGGAATGGAAGGAATCGAAGTCCGTCTCGAGCATCCGAAAACGGAAAGCTCCGGCCCGACTCGAGGCTCCTGTGCTGCATCCTGCGGGATGTGTCTGTCCCTTTGGGCGGCCGTGACTTCGTCTCGAAGAGCCACTCTCTGTAGCAACAACGGCCACTTGCTCCATAGAGAGAGCGGTCAACGACCAGAGGTTCAGCAGTCAGTCAGCTCAGCTCACGATCTCCGTTGGATGATCCGCAGCATTGGGAGTGATGGTCGGAGCTCTTCACAACAGCTGGTGTGGCTGAACTCACCCATGACAACTGAATTAGGTGAAACCGTCGAAGCATCACTTGACCAGCTGGTCTGACTCTCTCAATGTACGATGTTGTCGCTATCTCAGTAGATATACGGATTTTATGACCAATGTAATATTATATGGTAAGGTATGGTCAACTGACGTACCCGTGGAGATCTCTTCAAGGAACGGGTATTGGGTGCAAGCCATTGCGAGCTTCTGGCAACTTGCACCGAAGAGGCACCATGAACCCAGGCAATGCAGCCACACGCGACTGACTTACGGTCAAAAACAATAAACGATGACATTGAGCCGACTACAATACTGCATCTACTCCCGCGGCGTGCGTCACGAGACGTCCACGCCATCCTACTTGCCCCACCGCTCGTGCATGCTGGTGAGGTCTGACATGGCCGACATCTCTGAGGCGCGCTCTGAGTAGCCCCAGGATGCCATCGAATCCTGGAAGCCGTTGGTGTCGTGGAACTCGGACAGCTCCGTGCTGCGTGCGTACGGGTCTACGTTGGCCTCCGTGAACAGACGGCTGGACTTGTCGTCGTACTCATCGTTGTCGGAATCGTCGACCGCGTCATGGTAGGACGATGCAGAGGATGCCCTGCGGTTGCGTGGGATGACGGGGAGCGCGATGGCACTGTCGTGGAGACCGCCGAATGACGTTGTGTGGCTCTTCATCATGAGCTCATCGTTCGAGTCGATCGAGTCCAGGTCCCGACGAGTGAGTGGGGGCACATCGGGTGTGTTGTTGATGATAAACTCATCCTCGAAGCGTCTCTGCGAAGGCACTGGCGGGTCCTGGCGTCTCTGGGATTGGACCTGTGGGTGTGGCTGCTGCAATGGACGCGATGGGTACGCCATAGGATGAGGAGGCAGCTGCTGGCCTCGGTTGGTAGGCATCTTCATGGAAGCCTGGGCCTTCGCAGCGTCGGTGAGGCGGTACACACGATCATCGTCCACGTCGATTCCGGATCCTGGCAGCATGCCATTTTGACGAGCACGTTCTTTACGCGAAGACACGAAGTAGGCGAGCGCGATCACGGCTCCGATGGCAGCGATGCTTGACAGTACAATCACATTGGTCTTGTTGCCACTCTTGGTTTCCGTGCCGCCAAGACCAGAATCCTTCGCATCCTGAGCGTTGACACCGACACGAGATCCAGACGTAGTGTCCGGAGCCGTCACTGGTGACAACGCAGCGTTGACGAAACGTGCTGAGCCTGCCTCACTGCCACTGTTCGCCTCTGCTGGCTTCACAGTGCCGGCTTCTCCAGCATGGGTCGTCACGGTACCGACGGTGACGCGCTGGAACGAAACGAACTCGGTCGCACTGACGTTGAGCTGTGCGTCTCCTGGAAGCACAACCTTGCCAATGACCACGTACTCTCCTTCGGCGGGGAACTGGAACACATAGCTGCGCATCTTCTTGCTTCCGTCGGCGCCAAATGCACCGATAGCATCAGCGGTGTCACTGAGAGCTGCAGGCACGACGACATCGCTGTCTGTCGCGCAGTTTGAGCCGCTCTTACAGGCCCGAAGAAGCGACGCGATGACGTTCTTGGGCACACCCGAGGTCTCGTTGAGCACGCGAGGAAACAGTGTCGTGGAGACATCCCCTGGAACCACTGACGCCGTCCAGTTGACCGTCACCTGCGTGTAAATCGTCGGCACGATCGTCGTTGACACGGAAAGCTTCACATTGAGCGGACACTTGCCCGCGCTGCTGGCCTTGAGCGTCTCAAAGACCAGCGGTCCTTCGTCACTCGACACGCCCTCGCAGTAGGTCGTGACGCCGTCCTGGGTGAAGCCGGAATCGATGTCAGTTGCAGCATGGGTGCTTGCAATCGCCAGCGCTGCGAGCGCGATCAAACGCGAGAAGAGCGAAGCACGCTTCATGGTCGCAGCCCCAAGACCACGCTACAGGACAGGAATGGGAACTAAACTCGTGTCCGCTTTCGTTCGCTCGATGGACAGGAATTCGCGAGTGAGCCAGTGCCGACGGCAGGACTGCAAGTGTGTGAAAGACTGTTGCATTACCAGAGACACTCACAGCAACAGTCACCCCGTTCGCACAGAACATCTGGGGCTCAAGTGTTGAGCACATTCGTGAGCCTCCACGTTGGACTGGGTGCTAACCAGCTCAAGTAAGTGAGACCGTCGCTGCAAACCTGGAAGCCAGGTCAATCCTACAGTGATACTGTGAGGGTGATGGACAGGCCGCAGAAACTGTGCCATCACGGAAGACCTGGCTAATCTGCCAGAGTTTTGCGGTGGGTTTCAAGATCCAACTGGCTCAGAGCTTGCAGAGCAGTCTGAGCACTACGCAAATTCAATAACCTCTTATACTCGATTCAATGAATATTGTGATGAGTGTTTTGGGAATGATGTTTGATTGTCTGGTAGATGATAACCTCTATGAAATAGATCAAATTTTCAGGGTGTTTAGGGGGCTACAAACTGCATCTGGGCGGCGACCACCATCCGGATCTGCAGAAACAGTCGGCCATACCGATCAAAAGCGCATGTCCCTGACCGATTCGGCTGGCTGATTGTTGTGCACTCACGACCGACGGGGGTTCAAAACGCGGACAGGAAGACAGTTCCGGTGGGGATCGCCTTCCCCGACGCCTACATTGGAGCTTTTCCGGTCTCTACGGACCTAGGAACCCTCCAATTACGGTAGAGCTCCTCAATTGCATCCTAGACTTCATTTTTTGGCGGTTTGCAGGTTCCAATTTGAGTCTGAAACCGTGCGAAAGGCACACGACGCCACGCAAGGGACGATCGATTGCTTGTGTTGAGAAAGCCATCAAAAGCCACGACGATGCGAGGTCTGGGAAGCAGAGAGAGCGCCTATCCCACCTAAACCGATGACTGCTCAAGTTGAGTCGGCACGCAGAAGGCTATCCTTGTCGGCCCTTCGCCTAAGAGCGCCTCATAGAGAGCACGTGATTCCGTCCGGAGACTTGGAAATGCCTGTCCGATCTGGACAAATCCATCCAGAAGATGATGGATTCTCCCACATGTCCTTCGTGGACCATCGAAGGCTCGCGAAAGTTATCCACTACAGTATTACGTCACGAAGGTGCTGGACTTCATGATTAGCTCCAGCTTCACTTCAACCTTGATCACGACCTGAACTCATCCTGGAGACGAGCGAGGTTTGTGGCGGGCTTATCGATGTGTACTAGTACGCTCAGCTGCTCAAGAAGCGCAATAATACAGCATTCTGCACCAAACACTATACGAACCCCGGTGGCTATTGCACGGTCCAAAGTCTGCCAGAGAAGCTAAGCTCCAACCCCGAGGCACTGTCAGATTGACAAGCATGATTGTACCAGTGTACACGCCAGTGTTGAAAAAGGCTGGAAGATATCAGAGACCTCTGTTAATGGCCGTGGCTGTTGGCCGGCCAACAAAAGGACGGCGTCGTGTCGTTTTCACTGACAGCTCGGCATCATTTCAAAGCTTGAAGACCCCGTAAAGAAATCCCAGGGTCTTCTACGATCGCTTCAAGCTTCCAGTGGCGGCCACGTGAACCCATTCTCCGTCTCAGACTCAGGATTGCGTCGACTCACGCCATTTATGCTTCCTGGCAACCAACTCGAGTCACGGAGACCAGAGACTGCGGCGGTTCGTCCACAATGGCCACCCTTTGTCATCCAACCAGAGACCATGTCTCTCGCGTGTCACTCGAGCAGCACTATTTCAGCCAATCATATATCGTTAAATCATATTATTAGCGAATCAAATATCTCTAAAGTAATAGGGGTAGGTGTGCGCGAGCAGCTCCATGACGTCAATGGGACGGACGGACACTCACCGAAGACTGGAACGGAACGCCAAGCGACCATGGACTGGGGCTCTGTGTACGACAACAATGGCGAAGAGGAGGGCAACTGGGAGGACCATGGCGAGACGCGGTCGTCGCGCGTGGCGCACCGCATCATCCACAGCCAGCGCAAGCTGTCCATGCCTCTCTCGCTGCCCGGCAGCACACGAGGTGGCTCGCAACCAGAGGCCGAGAGAGAGGCCGAAGAGCCCAAGTACTCGCCGCTCGTGGCCTACGCGTTCACAGTCAACTACATCCTCGGCGTGGGCTCATTGGGCATCCCGTACGCGTTTTTCCGGGCCGGATTGCTGCTCTCGAACGCCATGATCATCCTCGTGACCATCATCTCGTACTGGACTGTGATGTGGGTAAGTGAGACCGTGGCGCGTGCACGAGAGTCGCAGTTGATCCGATTGGTGAATGAGAAGAGCGCGCTCGTCAGCAACGTGCAGTACGAGGACTTCCCGGAGGTCACGTGGCTCTGCGACCGCTTCTTGGGACGCATTGGCTCCAGAATGTACCAGATCTCGCTGCTCGGGCTCATGTACGGCGGGCTTCTCGGGTATTCGCAGGTATTCGTCAACAGCTTCCTGACACAAGTCACGCATGTCGGCTCGCTGGAGCTCACGAGTTTCCACGGCGCGATCATCTTCGGCGCGATCGTCGTGCCGCTGTCGTGTGCCGATCTGACGGAGCAGATAGTCGTGCAACTCGCCATGTCCATCGTTCGCTTCGTCGCGCTGTTGATCATGATCATCAGCGCTTCGTATGCAATCTACGCCGACCCGTACGATACCGGTGAACCGAACGTGGACCCACGCGTGGCGACGACCTCCAACTACATCAGCGACTACTCCTTGGTGGATCTCTCGGGATTCGGCGTCATGTTCAGCACGGGTGTCTTCTCCCAGCTCTTCCAGCACTCCGTGCCAGGTTTATTGGCACCGTTGGGCGTCAAGAACCAGTCCAAGGCACATGGGATTTTCGGTAGCACGCTGCTCACAACGATGCTGTTCTACATCGCCCTCGGCTCGATTTGTTCCCTGTACTTCGGCCCGAAGATCGCCTCAAGTGTCAACTTGAACTGGGCTCACTTCACATGGGGCCTCGCCGAGCAATCCGCTCTGATCCCGTGGTGGGCCAAGGTCATGTCGGCCATTGTCGTCGTCTTTCCTGCGCTCGACACGCTCAGTGTGTACCCGCTCATCTCCGTCACGCTCGGTGACAACATGGCGGCTGTGGTACCGGAGACATGGGTTCAAGCTATCGGCGGACGGGGGTTCTGGAAGATGGTGTGCCGCTTTGCAGCGTGTCTCCCACCTCTCGTCATCTCTATGTTCGTCTCGGATCTATCAATCACGCTCCAGTTCAGCGGCATGTCGGGTATTTATGTTGCATTCTTCGCACCGGCGCTGCTCCAACTGAGCGCCACCAAGGAGTTCCCAGGCGAGAACGTGTACAGCAGTCGCTTCAGTGGACGCAAGTACGCCTACGCCGTGCTCGTGTTCGGCGTCTTCGCGTTCTGCGTACTGCTCTACCAGCTCGCCCAGCAGATCGTCGTAGGCGCCGCATGAGACCTCCACACAAACTACTACTAATAACGCTCTTCAATAAGATACTCGGCTCTTGTAAAACTCACTACATCTCCCCAAAATGGACCCTGCAATCGAAAATGCTATTGTCGATACCCAAATGGGTACACTCACACAGATTACCAAACTATGATTGGCTAAGATTGACGTACTTTCTCATTTTGTAGCGAATCAGTGATCAGTATCTCGTGAAAGCCAGTCTGAAGGTGGATTTTCTCTTCGAGTAGTCCAGACTTCCAGCTGCCACTCCGCATGGCTGCCTCCATCGTGTGGCGTTGGCTCTCTATCGGCACTCACCCAGAACCAGGATAGCGGAACGGCCGCCTTGACGAGCCCCCATGCTGCCTGTCTTCTTGCTCTTGCTCCGCCGTAGAGAAGAGCCGGACGGCTGTTCGTGGATGTAAATGGCCTCGCTTCCTCTAGTCTGTCTCTGCCTCTGTCTTCGCCACTCTTTGATTAACTAGCGGGTGGAGATCGTCACCAGAGAAGGCGCCATGATTCCCAAGCGTATGCTGCTGATCGGCTTCGTGGGCATCGCGGCGGTCGTGGCCATCGGCATCGCCGTCACGCTCGTGGGCAACGCGAGCAGCGCCAAAGCCCAGTCTGCGTCCGAGAAGAGCGGCGGCTCACTGCTTCGAAGCAGCAACAGCACGAGCAGCAAGCCTGGATCGACGCCCAGCAACAGCACATCGTCCAAGTCGTTCGACTTTGAAAATGGGGCTGTGAATGGTTCAAGCGGCGTAGGCACACTCAAGCCAAATGAGGCGCAGACGACGGATGCGGATGGATCTACGACATCATCATCAAAATCATCTACGAGTGCGAGTACGGAAGATCCTGAGAAGACGCAGTTCACGCTGCATGCGCTGGCTATTGGAGACTGGGGAGTGTCTCCTGGAGGCGACTCGTGCTGTTCCAAGTACGTCAAGCAGGGCGAGGATCTGTATCGCGACCAGCAAGCCCAGAACAACGTGGCGTATTTGCTTTCACTGTCGGCCAAGACCCTCCAGCCAAAGGCGGTTTTGAGCCACGGCGACAACTTCTACTGGAACGGACTCGGCACGGAGGACATGCAGTACCGGTTCGAGAACATGTTCGAAGGCGTGTACAACCAAAAGTCCATGGAGGGTATCCCATGGCTCAACGTCATGGGTAACCACGACTACGGTGGCTCGGCGTACTTGTGCGGCGAGTCGGACGACACGTGGCGTGCCTGTACAACCGAGAAGGAGATGGTGACGGCCCTGGAATCACGGTTCTCGACGCAGAGCAAGTACACATCGCCCAACGGAGACCGCTGGAAGATGCCGAGCCACTACTACAAGGAGACGCTCAAGGACACGGTCTCAGGCACGACAGTTGACGTCTTCAATGTGGATACAAACGCCGCGACGGTCCACGGGGCCGAGCAGGTTTGCTGCCAGTGCTACGGCTACATGGGACCACTTGCCAAGACCGACCCGGACTACGTGAACTGCAACACTGTGCACCGCGGCCACAGATTGTGCTTCGGTGGGGATACCAAGCTCTTCGACTCGTGCATCGCCAAGTTCAAGGTGTGGACTGACGACTCGCTGCAGCAGCTCCAGCGAGACGCGCAGGCCTCAAAGGCCGACTGGAAGGTTGTGAACTCGCACTACTCGCCGCACTATCACATGGAGCCAACAATGATGAAGACGTGGTTTGATGCACTTGAGAAAGGCGGCATCCAGCTCTTTATCAACGGCCACACTCATGCGGAGAGCCATGATATTGCGACGTTCAAAACGCATTTCATCACGAACGGAGCCGGCGGTGGTATCCAAAGCGAGTCAATCGGCAAGCCGCCACCGCACGTGACCAATGTGGAGATGGTGTGGGCGGGCAAGAACTCACCCTACGGGTTCTTTGAGCTTTCGTTCTCCAAGCAGTGGCTACGGACACGGTTTATTACGTTCGACCAGACGTGGTCCTTCGCAGAGGACGCCAGTGCGACCGTGCGAGGCTCGACTGCCGTGGGCCACTGCTGGTATATCCCCAAGGACGGGTCCACAGGCAAGGAGTGTGCTGCCAAGTAGTGGCGTTTCGTTCGATGTCTTGAGTTTGTCAAGTAAGTAACCCATCCAGAGCCTCAGTCAAGGCCCAGAGAGAGAATAATCCAACATTACAACTGCTTTCACCACTGTCTTTGGGTTTCACAATCGCTCATTCCTTCACATGGTGCGTGGGTTTGTGCAGAGTGTGAACCCAAGTGGAGTTCTTGCATCGCAACCGCGCCGAAGGCTGCACGGTGGAAGCAAAGCAGCCGCGAAGAGGGGTCATCTCTAAGTAGTCCGCTTCCTCCACGAAAACCGCACAGAAGGCTGCCCCACCCAAGCTATGGTTACTGCGTACTACATATCTCCACGAGAACCGGCGAGAAGGCTGCACAAATTGATCATCCACCGCTGCGGCGAACTTTGACCATATCACAGTGATCATGTTCCTGCACGAGGCGAGAGGCATGGATGCTCCTGAATGGCTCATGAACAGCGTCCTTCGACTCGGCAAGGAGGCGGTTGTGAGGTATCTCCACGAGGCAACGAGCATTTCGTGTGACCAGAACTCGATCCACTACGCGAGAAACTCTCCGAACGAGGCGTTAGTCGAGTACGTGGCACAGAAAATGCAAGACGAGATCGTTGCCCAAGACAGAGATTAGACGGAAGAGTTAAACTGCATCAATTACTACGCCAGCATGATTGAGGGGGGTGGTGCATGGCTTCGCGGAAGCAGCCTCCGACTTTCACGTGATCTGAATTGTTGTGTTGTCCATCCTGCAGAAACTTCGCAACGTCTGCGTGGTCCCCTTGATATGCGCTGGCCAATGCTTCATCGGTGCAACCCTCAGAACGATTCCAGCAGAGAAACTGGACGATGTCCAAGCGACCACTGCCTGCGGCAGCGTCCATTGCTAGTGTCGTGCAGCCTTCCGATCGCTTCTCATGGAGAAACTGAATGATCTCAAGGTGTCCGCAGCACGCAGCCAAGTCCATAGCGTTGGTTGAGCAGCCTTCGGTTCGATTGTTGTGGAGGAATTGCACGACCTCGAGATGCCCGCGACAGGCAGCCAGATCCATTGCCAGCACCGTACACCCCTCCGAGCGTTGTTCGTGGAGGAAACGCGCCACGTCCAAGTGGCCATAGCAGTCCATGCCGTCGGTCGTGCAGCCCACTGTGGATGGGTGATCGTGAAGGTATCGGATGACGTCCCACTTGGCCTCGCGCAAGGCCGCGTCCACGACTTGTGGTGTGAGTGATGCTGTGGGATGGAAGGCGATGGTATCTTGTAGTGTCGATGTCGTGTTGGCAAGCGTCTGGTCGATGTTTGAGCAGCCATCGTGCGAGTGATGGTGTCCCCACGTGATGTTTTGTGCGAGGATGGTTCCGTCCCACGGCACAGAGATCGTGGTGGAGGACGAGTTGCTCTGTTGGATGGTGTTGTGCTGGCTGACGATGGGGTTAATGCTGGAGAGGGTGATGTCTGTGCATGTTTGTAGCCACTGAATGACGTCGAGG
>JAADVL010000408.1:0-27809 GCA_023334995.1 Pythium sukuiense
ATTTTGGCCAATCAGATCACTCCAATTTTGAGTCCGAAAAACCTTTGTCAATCCGGACAGCTCGTAATTTACCGCAAGGGTGAGAAGTATTACCGGTATTTGCCTCACTGTCCAGTGATTCCCGCCACAAATCCGTCCACACCGCGCCTCGTGTCGACGCGCGTCATTCGGCAAGAAGTCTGACAGCCATGGGGAGGCCCAAGAAGCGGCCTGTTGGCCGTATTCGGTTAAAGGCAAGCACCGGAAGCCGTCGCAGCACGGCCGCACCAGCGTGGCGTTGGGTAAGAAAGTGGAGACTGTCGAGTCCTTCCGAGAGTGCCTCGACATGCCCAAGACGATCGACCGGTTCTTCCCCCAGCTGTCGGAGGCCGCGCGAAGCTCGATCCGGAAGCGGATTTATGAGTGGCAGGGTAAGTACGCTAAGCTCAAAGAGGCCTGTAACTCTGAGGCTATGGCGAGCAAGCGGTATGTGCGCGAGCAATCGGTGGGTACTGTTCTTACAGACGCGATGGAGAAGGAGATCGTCCAGTGGGTGAACTCCCTACGGAAGGAGGGTGTGCCTGTGTCGCCATTCATGCTGGCATGCCAGTCTACACAGGTGGCGAACGACCATGGCATCTCGCTCTTCAAGGCGTCGTGGTCGTGGCGAAAAGGATTCGCCAAGCGCCACGCCATGGCCATGCGAGAGAGAACGCGCCACGGCCAAATACGACCGGAGGACGCCGCGAAGGTCGCGCGTGAGTTTGGTGAGACCGTGCGTGCGAAGATGCAAGAGCTGGGGGTTACGCGAGTCTACAACGCTGATCAGACAGGTATGATTCTATGCTCTCCCAAGCCAACAGCGGTGACGATTCTGTTGCATTGTAGCCGCCTCTTTCGAGTATCTTCCCAAGAAGACGCTGTCACCAAAGGGAGCGAAGACGGTGTGTGTTCGCTATGGAGGGAAGAGCAAGGAACGCGCGACGGTCATGCTCACCGGCGACTCGGATGGCAACAAGTATCCTGTCTTTGAGGTGCACAAGATGCGTCGGTCCTCAAACAAGGACACGTACACAGAGAATGTGAGAGATCGCCACGGCTTCAGCAAGACTACATGATACGGCGAGATTATTGCGGCCCAAGAAGCAACCGGCATGCAGCTGTACTGCAATTCCACAGGCTGGTGGAACGAAGACCTCCACGTTCGGTACTTGGAGTACCAGTTCGGCATCCGGCCGACGCCCGAGAAACCCGTCTTGCTGCTGGTCGACGACTTCTCCGGCCACTGGACTGCCCAAGCGAAGGCATACGCCGGAAGTATCGGTGTGCATCTCCTCATGGTCCCTCCATGCTACACGGCTGTGTGTCAGCCGGCCGACATCTCGTGGAATCGACCGTTCAAGACTCGGCTGAGAGGCTTGTGGCTGGAGAGTATCCGGGTACAAGCACAGCAGCGAGGTGGAGAGGGGTTCAAGAAGGCGCCTAGCCGTAACGACATGACCGCGTGGATCAGTCTGGCGTTGACGGCACTGTCCAGCGAGACAGTTGCCAGTGGATTCGCCATGCTGCGGAAGCCCGAGTCAGCCACTCAGAACGATCAAGATGAAGGTATGGAGCCCGCCGGGCAGATCGAGCATGATCCAGACCCAGTCACGGTTGAAATCGTGCAGCTCCTAGAGCAGTGTCAACTTCTCGATGCTGAAGTGTCTGAGGAGGATGACTTCACAGCGTAGAGTAACTATTGGTAATGCAATGATTGGGATGATGTTGGCATTGAGAAGAGTGGCCATGAGGGCGCGTAGCTCAGGTGGCAGAGAACCGCATTATTTTGCGGATGGACGTGGGTTCGATACCCACCGCGTCCATGGTTTTTTTGTTGGTAATATTTCCACATGTGACGTGAGATTGTAATTTAAAGTTCTACTGTTTTAAGACGGTGGGTAGGGTCCAGTTTTCTGACTGTCCTTAATCACAAGAGTTATACGGTATAGTGCGGTACGGAGTGAAGGTCTTCAACTCGCGCCCAAATTTCCCCCCTCTCGACGGGCTCCCACTTCCAAACTTTCCGACCAAGAGGCAAGCAGCAAGACCAGCGCGCGGCACAATGGACGACGGCAGCAGGAGCGATGAAGAAGGCGGTCGGTCGGGACCACCGGGTATGTGCGTGAGCTACGAGCTCTACGTGTACGTGTACGCAGTAGTCGACTCACGATGCGCTACCGCAAACAGACGAAGAGCCCTTCCCGGCGAAGCTTCCCAAGATGTTCAACTACAGGGCTCAATTGAAGGATCACAGCACGACGCGAGAACACATGTGGCAGCCGTCGGTGATGAGGCGCATTGAAGCCAACAAAGCGCGCAGCGATAAAGAACAGATCCCTTCATCCGAAGGCGCCATCGCCGTCCAGATCGACACCTGCATGCGTTATCCGTGCACGGCTCAGTCGAAGGCAGTGATCGAGGTAAAGACCCTACGAAACGGAAACCAGGGCTGGCAGGTAGCGGTCACGCAGACCGACTGCGGCCCCTGCAAAGGCCTCACGACTGCTACAGACACAGCTAGTACCGCGTTGCACGATCTCCACAACACTGTCAACGTGCCGAGTCCTCGTCCTACTCCAACAACCGGCACGGGTTCACCGGAACAAGATGCAAGCGCGAATAGCGCAGCCGACGAAGACATTGCTGACGACGATTACGACGGCGAGGAAGATCAGCCTCGCTGCCTTGAAAGCCCACGTCGTGATGTCGAGCGTCTTCGCATGACTCTTCTCCGTGGAAGTCGAAATGGCGGCAGCCCACGCCGAGATGGAGGTACTTCGAGTCCTCGAGTCGGTACGCACGCTCATGGTCGCAGCGATGGAAGTCCACGTCGTGATTCCACCTTGCGGAGCTCAGACACTGCTGTGCGTAGAGGTTGGGCTCACGGTCAGAGTTCAAGCCCCGAGTTTTTCACAACAACTTCGGCGAGCACGAGCACGAGCCGACGCGGTCGAAGTTCGAGCTCCGATCGCGACGGTAGAAGTCGTCGTAGTCGCAGCCATGATCGTGGCCACAGTCACAGTCGCGATCGCCGCCGTAGCCGCAGCCGCAGCCGCGGCCGTGATCGTAGCCACAGTCACAGTCGCGATCGCCGTCGTAGCCGCAGCCGCAGCCATGGCCGTGATCGTAGCCACACCCGCAATCGCGATCGCCGTCGAAGCTGCAGCCTCAGCCCCGGTCACAGAACGTGCACCAGCTCGTCTTGCGTTCTAACGCGTAGCTTCGGTGCTTAGAGGTCTGTTTGTGACTGCTCAAGTTTCCGGGCACGAGCCCGCACGCCATTCGCGACACCCTACCTCTCACAAAACCTGCGGCTGACACCACCGCAGAAGTTTCGTCTGCACCAACACCCATTTTTGGTTCATGTGGCGTGATAGACCGTGGGGACAAGCCAGTTGTGATCCATGATCCAGTTCGAAGACTCCATCGTCGTCATCACACCTGAACGACGAACGCCACTATTCTTCTTCCTCAAGCACAGATCCACTACCCACACCAGGCACGTTTCTTCTTTTCCCCGTCTACCTACGCAAGACGTCGTTACACGAGCGACTTGCGGCGAAATCAACTTTTGACGACCCATCTCGACTTCTTCACCCGAAACTACAACAACAACGACAAAACAGCGCTACCAACAACATCAACAACAGCGACAGCAACAACCAATAGCCAAACAAAACAAGATCAACGAAAAGAAACTACTAATAGTAAAAACCAGCAATCAAACCAAGTTTTTCGCATTCGATTCGTTGTTTGTCTTGGCGAGCAGGTTGATGGGGCTCCGTCATGAAAGAGCTTCATCAGAGTGGATGTAGGGAGCTCAAGTTGGACGATAAGTAGTGGAATTCGGGGAAAGGATGTGCCTCTCGCAGATAGTCTTCAGATCTTGCTCTCTCCACGCGCCTCTTCTACCGCCGAGTTGGTGACAGTCTTCTCCTTCACTGCCTCCGCTTCAACCTTGATCGAGCCGGCTTCACTGAGTTGCTGAGCGCCTCCACTTGAGTTTGGATCGACGTTGCTAAAATTGCTGGGGGTTCGTGTTCCTGGATGTGAGCGACGAACCTCGCCATGAAATCTTGCGGTGGTCTCCCAAGCGGACGAACGTGCGGACGGCACTGTCGGATGTTGAATCTCGCCACGCGGATCACCCAACTCTCTCTTCCACGATCAAACGATACGCGAAAGCGGAACTGGTCGCCACAGTGGCAGCCGAACACGCACCACCAGTACGGGCCCATGTCCGGTGGAATCGTACCCGTGTGGCGTCGAGAGTACGAGCCACGAGATGCGCTGCGAGGGATGGTGTAGCGATGCTGTTCAACGCGCAGGAACTCCATCAACGCCGCCACGAAGAGAGCAAACGACACGTAGACGCTCTCCGTGTTGAAGTCGGTTGGAGCGTGCGCTAATGGGACGTCGGTTGGGGTGTCGGCGTCGCGGTCGCCATCATCGGATGCGCCGTCGCCGTGCGCTTCGTCTCCGCGGCGTGCACGCACGCGACGCTTGTTCGGCTCGTCGTCACGAGCCTGCACCCGCGTCATGTTGCCGTTGGCGATGGTCGCTTGATAGTCTTGGCGAACAGCTTCTCGAGATACGGCTCTCAAACACACGGGAAACCCGCGGAAAAACCTCAGCCGACCCGTCTGCGTCTGCGACGTGATACTTTATGGACCCATTATGGACCCACCTCGATGTACAACATGCTCGTATCCTGTCTCGCCTTCCGCCACCACTACGTGCTGAGTCCTCCCGGGGCCTTTGAGCTGCTCATCTTGGGCGGCTCGCTGGTGGCGTACTTTCTCGCCACGGGGATCCACGTCTCATCCAGACTCGTCGAGTGTTTCGAATCAAGCGCGTGCTGCGGTTCGTGCGGCTCAACCGCGGTGTCTACGCCGTGTTCCAGACGTTCCGCGCGAGTCTCAAGCCCATCGGCCACATCTTCTTCCTGCTGTTAATGATCTTCTTCATCTTCGCGATCGTCGGGCGGCAGCTCTTTGGTGGCGTGCGGTTCGGCGCGTCTCAACCGGTTCTCCAACTTCCGCAGCTTCGGCTCGTCGTTCCTTTTGCTCTTCCAGATCATGGCTGGCGACGATTGGCACCTTACGACGACCGACTGCATGCAGTCCAAGCCCTTCTGCGCGACGCCAACGGCAAGGTTGGGTCGGACTGTGGCAACAGCGGGTGCTGTGGTCCACTTCGTGACGTACGTCACGCTCGTGGTGTTCTTCCTGTTCATCGCCGTCGTGCTCGAGAACTTCCGCAGCTGCTACTCGCAGGGAGACGTGTGTCCCATCTCACTGCAGGACTTTGAGTCCTATCGCGAGGTGTTCATGAACTACTACCTGACCAACTCGGGCAGTTTCCCTTTGTGGCAGCTCGCGAGCTTCCTCAGGGAGCTACCTGGGGGACTGAGGATCGATAGCAAGGAGCACCGGACGGCGTTTCTTCAGATACGCAGCCAAGTAGGCGCTGCAAGAGAGCCGCGTCCAGCAGCGCTGTCGGCGGCCGTTCTTCAATGAGCTGCTACGTATGCTGTGTATCCACCAGCTCGGCATCCGCTGCTTGCCGTACGAGCAGCTGCGCGACCGTGTGAAGAAGATCTTGCTAGTCGGCGGTCAAGAGCTTCGTGCAACGGTGGTGACAACGGAAAGAGAAGGAGGACATGGCCAAGCTGCGTAGCAAGATGACGCCGGAGGCCGCGACGCTGGCAGCGCGTAGCGTGGATGAAAGCACAGGGCTGGCAGTGGCAAGTCAGAGGCGGAGATCCACAGGAAGCGTCGAGTCCTTCCGACGAGTGCAAGTGACAACGGAGACCATGGGGCAGACGCCAGACGCCAACAATGCAGCAGTCGTCCTCCCACACACTTCTTCACGGATGCAAGGCGACGCTTGTTCTCATCGCCCCAGGCCGCCACAGCCGCCACTTCAGTCGACGAGCACACTGCCAAGCCGCCGACACCGACACCGACGCCGACACCGTCGCAGATGCAAATGCAGATGCCTGAGCCTTCTCTCGCTCTCTCTTCTTAGCGGCCGCTGGCTTGTGCAATCGGAGCTGCTTGATGTTGCACTGGCGTCCCATTTTCGGCCGTCGGGACGCTGGCGTCACGGCCTCAAGCACCTCGACCATTGCTTTCTCACGCGATGATCCCATCATCGACCTCTCCCGCCCAGACGCGGCCTGGGCAAACCACTATCTTCCTCGTCGACCTCTCAATGCACACGGCTTCGCTCTCCTCGCATCGCCCAGTGTGGCCCCACTCGCGTCTCTTCGCGGCCGGCCATTCTCGTCGCGACCCTCCGATCCAGCAGCTCAAGCGTCGTGACGCTGTGACGCTTCGTCGCTCTCACAATCCGACGACACGCGCGCTCTGATTGGCGGAATCTGTGTCGCGTCGTCCAGTTGTCGTCACGTTCTTTTTCCTTCAACCCAGAATCCGCCCTAGCCCTCTTCCTTCGATAATATCCAACTAGAATCGTACTCTCGTATTCATTCTCCCAGGCGCCAACTGCCGCTTTTGCCCTCGTCCTCACCGTTCAAACCAACAAAAGGCGGCAAATGGACCCACGACCATCACTCTACTCAGCCCTGCGCGCCAGTTGTTGGTGGAAAGTGTGCGGTTTTGTTGGCGCTTTGGTTTCTTCCTCTCGCTCTCTCTCTTCCCACGCGCGACGCCCGCCAAAGCCCCGGAAGGCCAAAGCTGCGACTAGCGTCTAGTGACGCCCGCGCCTCCGCGCCTACGTGCCTCCCCCCGCCGCCCCCGCGCGACGCAAGAGCCGCTCTCACGACAAGCGCCGCCACTCCCCCATCGCCTGCAGCTCTCGCGGCACGCAACGGCGTCCTGGAAGCCGCGCTACGACCGCTTCTTAACTCAGTACCCTTCCAGCGGATCGCGATATGATGGACGCGCACGCGTTCTTCCCGGACGAGATCAAAGAGTGCGTCTCGATATATGGAGGCTGAGTATGGACTACTGTAGTAGGAGACTGACTCTGTGGACTGCCTGCCTGTAGACGCGAGCTGCCGCCGTGCGACCTGGAGCACCTGGACGAGCTGCTGCTGTTGCTCAAGACCAGCCACCCGACCGTGCGCTCGCGCGTGCTGCGCGACCTCGTGGCGCACGACGGCGCCTACGTCGTCAAGCTGCTCGACCTCTTCGACGTCTGCGAGATCGACGCCGAGAAGCCCGTGCTGCACCGGATATTCGACATCTTCTACGCGCTGGGTACGTTCGTGGACATTGTCTATCTGTCTCTTCTTCCTCTTCCTGTGATGCTGACGCCGTGCGTTTCGTTTGGTCCGCAGTGGAAATGTGCGACCGACGCGTGGTGGAGATCCTGCTCAACGACGAGAACTTCCTGTCGGTCGTGGGCGTGTTCGGCCACAACCCGGGACTGATCCGCGAGATGGACTTCCGCGCCGACCTCGAGGGCCGGCGCGGCTTCAAGGAGGTCATCCCGATCCACGACAGCCACGTGCTGGCGCGCGTGCACCTCAACTACCGCATCCACGTCGTCAAGGACAACGTGCTGTCGCGCTCGCTGCCCGACTGCTCCGTCATCATGCTCGACCACCTCGTGAACGAGAACAACTACCACATCCTGTCGTACGTCTCGGACACGAACGAGTACTGGCAGTCCATCAAGACGCTCGTGCGCGACCGCGAGCGACGCCTCGACGGGCTCGGGCTGCTCAAGGAGGTCATCCAGCTCGTGCGCACGACGCGGCCGCTCGACAAACTGCCGCAGCAGCTGCGAAGAGACGGCTTCGGCGCGCCGCCCGTGTTCGGCCAGTTGATCAACAACCTGTTCGGCGACGGCTCCATCTTCGAGGCGTTCAGCGTGATCCTCGGCTCGCCCGAGTCGCAGATCGAAGAGGTCGAGATCGCACTGGATATCCTCAACACGCTCGTGTTCTACCAAGGCCCGGAGCGCCTGCGCACGTACTTGGCCTGCGAGGGCAAGTGTGTGGCGCCGCCCACGTCTGACAAAGAGCGGATCCAATGGAAGACGGGCGCCTCGCTGTTCACGGCGCTGATCTGCGTGTTCGAGCGCTACGAGGAAACGCGCGTGCAGATGTTCACGCTGTTGAAGGAGATCTTCAAGGTGTCCTTGCCGCAGGTGAGTCGTCTCTTGGCTATGCATTCTGCCGCCGCGTGGTCGACTGACACGACGCTGGGTCTGTCTGAGCAGGACGACAAGTTCCTGAACGTGATGTACCCCAACTACATGCACTGGCTGCTGCAGCCGCTCAAGTATATCTCGGTGGACGATGAAGCCACACTGTTCGCACTTCAGGACAGCATCATGGAGCTCCTGACTTTCTGCACCGAAGTCCACGGGTATCGCATCAAGTATTTATTTGGACGCCAGCCAATCGCGTCCTACGTGTCGCGCATGCTGCATTCGAGGAACAAGCTCTTCGTGATTCGTACGTGGGAAAACATCTTTGGCCAGGTGTTGGTTGAGCTTATGAGTGCTTACTCGCCCTCTCTCTCTTTGTGTAGACGCAGTCAAGTTTATGCGTTCATGCGCGGCTCGGGGAGAAGCGTTTTTCTCTCGGTTCTTGATCCAGAACGACCTCTTCACTCCACTCATGGAAAAGTTGACATCGGGCCAGCGGAATACGTGCGCTGTCACGTCAGCAATACTGGAGCTTCTGGCTTACGTCGAAAAGGTACGCGAAGACTCACCCCTGAGATCGGATTCATTGTGCGGTCTGCTCACGAGTGAACCTCTTCGTACAGAGCAACCTCTCCTCTCTCGTTGAGCACATCTACACCAAGTTCTACACCACCTACAAAGACGAATGCCCCATCGTGTTTGAAGCGCTTCGCGTGCGGTATGAAGACAACTTCGGTTCATCCAGTGCAACCAAGGAGGCAGAAAATGTCTTGTTCATTCAACGTGATGCTGCCACTGTCGACGAGGAAGAGGCTAGGTATTGGGAAACTGACGACCCAGCGGAGCCTGCGACGCCGCCTTTTGTGAAGGAAGAGGTGAGTCGCTCACTTGGGCCTCTACTGACCGTATTCATGAGTGCTCATTTACCAACTGTCCACGTTTATTCAGAACCTCCCTGAAGTGCGATGCCGAGCACCGGATGCGGCCAAGTTGGTGGACTACGCTGACGATGATGAACCTGCGTCGCCTCTGAAGGAAGGCGACTTAATGATTCCTTCGCCTCGTGATGATGCAGCTGAGAAGGTCGAAGACAAAGCTGGTCCGTCAGCACCATCGGCGCCTCAGGCTGCTGAAAACGGCAAGAAAGACAAGATCGACGACGACGCAGAAGAGGATCTCCAGCTACCAGTCCGCCCGAAGGTTGAGGTGGAAGAAGTGGGCTTCCTCACAGGGAGTGGGAGTGCGCGAAAGCTGCAGACCAAGAAGGTCAAGTCACCACAGTTCAAGATGTTCCAGCAGATCTCGTGGAAGATTGCCAGTCCGAACGGAGGAGCGAACGCAGACGGATCTCCCGACTCGACCGACGCCGACAGCGTGCAGGGCAACGCCCTGTCCGAAGCAGCGGAAGGCAGCAGCTCGCCCCTGCTGGCGAAGAGAAAGCTGGAGATCGAGGAGGCATTGTCGCCCGAGTCGATCGTGAAGAAGGCGAAGGCTTGCACACCGGTGAGCTCGAGCTAGCAACCCCTCATAGCTGTAACGTTAGGCCAATAGTACACCATCTAAAAAAGCAAATAGAGACTGGGGAACGATATGATACCGAACGCATGAATGGGTCATTGACGTGCTTCATGGATCCCAGTGTTCAATGGCCGCAATAGCCTCTTGATGACGAGATCAATCGAGAAGCACGACATGTTCGGACGTCGCAGCGCTTCGCCGCTTGATAATCCAATCAGTCGACGATCTTTGTCTGACTGCATAATCAGCAGCAACTTCTACCACGTCGAACACTTCTGAGGCTGAAAACATTGTAGTTGTATCGAACGTGTCCATAAGTAAACACCAGCCAAAAGACGTGTTGCTGAGTCATCCCAGTTGGGAGCTCCGTCCCAAGGAGACACCATGTCGCACAGATCCCACCAACGCGACTGGTGGATGGAACTTTAGCGACTACGGTCTCGAAGCTCACTCCACAATTCACTCCCAGTTGACACCACCACTTCCTCCTCCCTCACACACCATGGCCGCTGTTCCTGCCACCTACAAGGCCTTCCTCCACGACCGTCTCGGCCCCGTCGAGGAAGTGCTGCAGCTGCGTGAGATCCCAACGGAGCCGCTACCAGCTTCTCACGTGCGCGTCAAGGTCCACAGCGCTGCGCTGAACCCCGTGGACTGGAAGGTCGCCGAGATCTTCGGCTCCAAGTTCTCCAACAAGCCCGACCCGACGGTGGAGAACCCGTACCGCATCGGATGGGACGTCGCTGGCGTCGTCGTCGAAGTCGCGAGCGACGTGGACGGCTTCAAGGTCGGTGATGAGGTGTACGCGATGACGGGCGAGCGCAAGTTCGGCTCGCTGGCCGAGTACTTCGCTGTGGGCGCCGCGTTTGTCGCCCACAAGCCCAAGAACCTCGACTTCGAGCACGCTGCGGGAGTGCCACTGGCGGCTTTGACCAGCTACCAGGCTCTCCTGGAGCCGGGCCACGGCAACCTCAAGGCTGGCGAGCGTGTGCTGATCCTTGGCGGCTCGTCCGCCACTGGTATCTTCGCCGTGCAGCACGCCAAGGCTGTCGGAGCCCACGTGACAGCGACTGCGAGCGCCAAGAACGTCGAGTTCGTCAAGTCGCTGGGCGCCGACGAAGTCATTGACTACCGCACGCAGCAGTGGGGCGACGTCATCCCAGCACACTCGGTGGACGTGATCTACGACTGCGGCTTCAGTCCAGAGTCGTGGGAGGACGCGGCGCAGCGCGTGCTGCAGCAGAACACTGGCCGCTTCGTGACCATCGCGCTGGGTGAAGCGCCGAGCCCGGCCAAGTTCGGTGCCAAGCACAGCATGTTGATCACGAACCCGAGTGGCCGTGACCTGGCGGAGATCACCAAGCTGGTGGAGGCCGGCAAGGTCAAGCTCGTGGTCGATTCGGTGTTCCCACTCGAGAAGACTGTGGACGCGTTCACGCGCCTCAAGACGGGTCGTGCCGTTGGCAAGGTGATCGTCAAGGTGTTGTAAGATGGTGATAATATGATGCGAATACAAGAATTGAACAGACCCTGGCATGGCAGTTGAAAGAGATACAGAACCAAAGGCGGAGGAGCTCTTCGTGGACGCAACAAGGACGTCTCTTCAACGTGGCGCCTCAACAATACGTCACATGCTTTGGAGGAACGGCACATCGTCACATCGAATAGCTGTCGACTCCCCGCATCACGGACACAATCGGACGCACTGTGCCTGTGCCGGTGCAGGGATATGCAATCACCGCAATGGATTCGGGTGAGGACGACAAGACAAGCAAGCAGTCCATTGGACTCCATAGCCACAGCAGGTGGTGAGCCGGACGTCGCATCGGCGGCGGCTGGTTGCCGCACGATGGCAATTCATCACCCTGATCATCCACATAAAGGAGATGTGGAGTCGGCCACAACCGGACGCTTGGCATCAACTGAGCCGCTGACTATTACCGACTGTGAGACAGTGCGCCTGCTCTTCCGGTCTACAAACCGATCATTGAATGGGAACTCCGGATGTTCGCACGGCGTGCTTGACATGTAAGCTCCCATCTTGAGGATCGACAGCTGGAACTGCGTAAGAGCTCCACGGGGGCTGTGCTCAACAGAGGCAACCTCCTCTCCAACGAAGAGCTCATTCCCCCATCACCTCCACTTCCACCAAGTGCCCTTCCAGCCTCCACTACCCACCAGAACCATGAAGTTCCTCCTTGCCGCGCTCCTCGGCGTCGCCGCCGCCACCACCGCCACCGCGGACATGTGCGGCCAGTGGGCCACTGCTGTCCGAGGCAACTACACGCTGTACAACAACCTGTGGGGCAAGGACCAGGCCACGTCGGGCAACCAGTGCACGGGCCTGGACTCGGTCAGCGGCAGCAACATCGCGTGGCACACGCTGTACTCGTGGGCCGGCGGCCAGTACAACGTCAAGTCGTTCGCGAGCGTCGCGCTCAAGTTCTCGCCAGTGCAGGTGAGCAAGGTCAAGTCCATCAAGTCCACCATGAAGTACTCGTACACGTACACGGGCAAGCTCGTGGCCGACGTCGCGTACGATCTGTTCACCACCACGACGATCGGCGGCGAGGAGAAGAACGAGATCATGATCTGGCTGGCGGCCATCGGCGGCGCCGGTCCGATCTCCACCACGGGCAAGCCGGTCGCGACGGTCACCATCGAAGGCTACAACTTCGACCTGTACAAGGGCCCGAACGGTCAGATGACCGTGTACTCGTTCGTCGCCAAGCAGCAGATCAACAGCTTCTCGGGCGACCTGCTGGCCTTCCTCACCTACCTCACCAAGAACCAGGGCCTGCCTAGCACCCAGTACCTCAAGACCATCCAGTGCGGCACGGAGCCGTTCGTCGGCTCCAAGGCCAAGATGACTGTGTCGCAGTACTCGGTGGTGCTCAAGTGAATGCGTCCAGCGTGACTGAGAGCCTGCAGCTCGACAGAGAGAGCTACTCTATGTTAACTCGCTGTGGCGGTCGCTATAAGCGTCAAATGAGACGACGCCGATCGTCGCGACATCACCAGTGAAGTAATAGAAAGAGAAACCAAACACGTAGACTGAATTCAATTCTCCAAATCGATCTATGAGGAGCTCACTCTGTCAGCAGGAGGGATGTGGTCCACGTCATGTATGCAGTTCCTACTTGATTTGGGTATGACATACACAGATCAAGTTCAACAGATCTCAGATGTGACTCACACGTCACAGATTCAGTGATCACCACACAGCGGTGTCCGTGGTGATCACACTGTTCAATCACCAGTATGATTCACGCAACTTGAGCAGACAGAGCCGCTGTATTACCACCACTGGCGGTCAATGTAGACACCACAAGAACGACTGCAAATGTTCGGCCTCTCTGTCAGCTTCAACCACCAGTGGTTGGAGCAAAGCGTCTTGGGTATCAGTCGCTGTCATTGTGCCTTTTGAGCTGAAGTCAACAACACAACCAGCCCGATGTCTGCCGTGCTCACCCTCTTTCGTGTGCTGGCGTCCGTCACGTCGACGCTCATGATCATGAGTCCGATCCCGACGATGTTCCGCGTCGTCCAGACCCGCTCGACCGGCCACCAATCCATCATCCCGCTCGTCTCGATGCTTGCCAACTGCCACATGAAGTAAGATCACACATCTCGGTGGCACTGCGGCTCGCTTGACAGTCTGTGCTAACCGATGCGTCTGCCACGCTCCACAGCCTACTCTATGGATACCTCATCCACAACTACTTTCCGATGGTCGCTACGTTCCTCTTCGGCGACATCCTCTCCCTCACGTACATCGTGCTCTACTACCGCTTCACTGAAGATCGCGCTGCCGCTAACAGGGCCATCGCCTACTTCGTTGGGCCGCTCGCGCTGGTGACAGCGTACTCCTTCTTCGGTGGTGCGATCTTCGGACAGACGCAAGCACAAGTCGGCCGCATCGTGGGCTACCTCGGCATCATCTCGACAGTCACTCTCTACAGCGCGCCTTTCGAGCAGGTGGGCCAGGTGCTCAAGCACCGCTCGGCTGTGTTCCTCAACATCCACATGATCGTCGCCGGCGCGGTCACCAACAGCACCTGGGTGGCCTACAGTGCGCTCGCTCGCGAGTGGATCGTGTTCGCGCCGAACGTGTTCACGGTCGTGGCCGGCCTCATCCAGATCGGCATGTACATGGCCTTCGACCCTCGCACCCACCCTCAGATGTCGCCCCCACCGCTTGGTCTTCACCACAACATGCAGCACAAGCTCTCGCCACGCAACTCGGACGCAACGCCGCCTCTCATGATCATCACTGTCGTGCCATCTCCGGCTGGCGAGACTCCGTTCACGTCCGTCCAGTCGCCCGCATGAGACGGCAGTCGCTTAAATGACTCGAGATTGGATCCTCTCGCCACTCGGACTCGCCTCGCGCCAATCCAGTAGTCAGCCGTGTACGGTTATATCCCTATTAGAATGCATTTCCCTTGATTCGTCTTGTGCGCACAGGAAGCGAGTGTAGCCATGTTCGTCGACAGCTTAGCTCAGTACAACCTCACTGGACGCTGATTGGCTGAGTGGCCGCCTTTGGGGTATTGATTAGACGGCAGCAATTGCCAGCAGCCGTCATCACTGGGACGGCAGGGTTTTGATGCATTTGATGCAGCATCAGCCCCAGCAGCAGCCCTACACCGTCGAGTCCTCGAAGTGGATACGAGGAGCTCACTGTTGCCGTCTCATCTTGTCGGGCTTCAAACTCGCAGTTCGTGTGCAGGCGAGCGCGACGGCATCCACGTTGACATGTTGTGACTGGCTGGCTGGCTGGCCACAGCTTCAAGTGAGACGTCGAACCGGCTCGGGGCGTGGCTCTAGCGCTCCACACCGAGCCCAGCCACCAATGAAGCCAAATCGTCTTCATTTGTGAACTCGCCACACTGCGACAACACGCCAAGCAGCTTCAGAACCACCACAGCCCACCATGACCGTCGCCGTTGATGTGTTCCGAGTTCTCGCCTCCGTGGCGTCCACGCTCATGATCCTGAGCCCAATCCCGTCCATGTATGAGATTCACCGCTCCAAGTCCACCGGCGTGAGCTCCATCGTGCCGCTGGTATCCATGTTCTTCAACTGCCACGTCACGTAAGTTCTCACCTGGCCTATTCCTCACTGAGCCCCACCGCTCATGGCATGCGACTGTTTGTCTTTCAGCATGCTCTACGGTATCTTGGACCACAACATCTTTCCCGTCGTCACGACGTTCCTCACAGGAGACGTGTTTTCGCTGCTATACATCGCCGTCTTCTACTACTACAGCACCGACAAGCCGTTCGCGCACAAGACGTTCCTGGGCTTCGGAGCCGTCACCTTAATCACGAGCGCCTACGCCCTGCTGGGCGGCTATGGTGTCACATCGCAGTCGCGAAGTGACGTCACGCTCATCATCGGCTACGCGTGTATCGTGGCTACAGTGGTGCTGTACACGTCGCCGTTTGAGAAAGTGGGTCTTGTCCTCAAGCACAAGTCTGGCGTGTTCATCCCGATCCACATGGTCGTCGCCGGCGTGCTCAGCAACGGCATGTGGCTCGTGTACGCCTCACTCACGAGCGAGTGGATCATCCTGGCGCCCAACGCGTTCTGCTTCTTCATGGGCTGTGTGCAGATCGTACTCTACATAGTCTTCAACCCGCGGACCCACCCGTTCGACGGGTCTATCGAGGACCTGGAGGCTGGAGCCGCCCAGCGAGCACCGACCAAGCAAGACAAGCCGGATATGACCAACTCCTCCAGTCCGTGCTTCGTGCCAATGCAGTCGCCACCGGTGCCACTGCGATCCCTGTAGACGATTGTTTTTATCTTGAATACAGCCCCAAGGCTTTGGCACTGGAGTACATGGTACGCATTTCCTGCTCAGTAAGAGTTGTGGTGCTCTAGGATACGTGAGCTGAAGCCACGCACCACTGTAGACTCTACAGTGGTGCGTGTCCGTACAGAGCAGACAGTCCGTTCAGGTTGAAGGCGGATCGCCATGGAAACCGTTCCATCGACTTGGCCATCATCATTAGATCCGAAGAGCACGATGATGAGAAGAGTGTGTGTTTGTGCGGCCACACTGATGGTCGTTCAGTGACAGCACGCTAACAATCGCCAACTCAACTGACGGACTTAGCGTCGCTAAGGCCCTCCGTTGAGTTGGCGATTGACTCTGCGGACCCAGGAGCCTCACAGTATCCAAGCACGACGCATTTGTCGTGATGTGAGACCGCCATTCATCGATTTGCGCTCGCAATGACGCTAGCTCTGTCCTTCTTCCGCGTGATGGCGGCCAGCACATCAGCCATGATGGTCTTGAGTGCCATCCCATCTATAGTCAAGACGCTCAAGCGTAAGCACACGGGCGTGGGCTCCATCGTGCCTCTCGTATCCATGTTCACGAATTGCCACCAGGGGTAAGTCTCCACACCTGACTCGCTCAACCCACCACGACTGACTCTGATTGGTGCAGTTTGCTCTTTGGCTACTTGTGCGAGCTATGGTTTCCCGTGTTCTTCACGGGTGTGTTCGGCGACCTGCTTTCCATCGTCTACATCATCATCTTCTACCGATTCTCACCGGAGAAGCCCAAGGCCCACAAGGTCTTCGCCCTGTTCGGCATCCCCGTGGCACTCGTCACTGTGTTCGCGTTCCTCGGCGGCTATGGCCTCACGAATCAGTCTCGATACGACGCTGGCCAGACCGTCGCCTACATTGGCATCGCTGCAACCGTCATCCTCTACACGTCTCCGTTTGAAAAGATCGGGCTCGTGCTGAAACACCGGTCCGCTGTGTTCCTGAACATCCACATGGTCTGTGCTGGCACATTCAACAACTCGATGTGGGTCACGTACGGCTACTTGACGCGCGAGTGGGTCATCTTCGCTCCGAACGTGTTCTGCTGTACGATGGGCTGCATCCAGATCCTGCTCTACGTCCTCTTCAACCCCAGTACGCACCCGTACGATGGCCCGATCCCAGGCGTCACTGAAGAAAAAGAGACCGTGGTAGCAGTGGACGTTGAAGTGGGGCTCTCTTCCGATGCCAAGGGGCGCATGGGCTTCGTGCCGCTCGCGTCGCCATTGGATCAGGTGGAAGAACGTTCGAAATAATCCATCGAGCCACGTTGAAGGCGGATTGCGCCACCGACTTGCTGCTTGCGTGACAACGGAAGGCCACGGATCGGATGATGACCAGTGTGGGCTCGGTCTCAGCTGTTACACTCTATTACCACATTATAGTAGACTTCATCCTACTACATCCTAATACAGTAGACAGATCATCGAAACAATATCTTTCCACCACGATCTACTGAGTTGAGCTCTAGTCCCACGAAGTCCACCGGCTCATGGCATCACTGCCTGGCAGTCCGCCACCGTCACGCCATTTGCCGACTTGGGCTCGCCATGACGTTCGCGCTGTCGTTCTTCCGCGTGGTGGCGGCCTGCACGTCCACCATGATGATCTTGAGCCCCATCCCGTCGATCCTCAAGGCGCTCAAGCGCAAGAACACAGGCGTGGGCTCCATCGTGCCGCTCGTGTCCATGTTTGCGAACTGCCACATCGCGTAAGTCTCTTTATTGGGCTTGGTGCCTTGTTAAACACATCGCGACTAACTCTGCACGCTACTGGCTGTCGCAGTATGATGTTTGGCTACCTGTCGGAGCTGTGGTTCCCCGTGTTTTCCACCTTCGTGTTCGGCGACCTCATCTGCGCAGTCTACATCGCCATTTTCTACCGATTCTCACCGGAGAAGCCCAAGGCCCACAAGGTCTTCGCCCTGTTCGGCATCCCCGTGGCACTCGTCACTGTCTTCGCGTTCCTCGGTGGCTATGGCCTCACGAATCAGTCTCGATACGACGCTGGCCAGACAGTGGGCTACGTTGGCATCGTTGCTACTGTGATCCTGTACTCGTCACCATTCGAGAAGATCGGACTCGTGCTCAAGCACCGGTCGGCCGTGTTCGTCAATATTCACATGGTCTGTGCCGGCACGTTCAACAACTCGATGTGGATCACGTACGGCTACTTGACGCGCGAGTGGGTCATCTTCGCTCCGAACGTGTTCTGCTGTACGATGGGCTGCATCCAGATATTGCTCTTCTTCATCTTCCACCCGAGCACGCACCCGTACGATGGCCCGATCCCTGGCGTGGCACAGGACGAGACTGTTGCTGTAGTGGATGTGGAAATGGGCGCGATGACCATCACACCAAGTGGCAAGAGCCGCCTCGACAGTCCGTGCTTCGTGCCGCTCGTGTCGCCACTGGAACCACTGCACGCCAAGTGATGCTCCTTACGTAATCGGAGAGAGGCTCACGATTGAAGCTACAAACGAAGTACACTATGTCAACTCCTCAAACTCCACTACAGTACTTTTAGCTCGGTGCTAAGGTGGCATCGGATCGCTGTTCCTCAGCGGACTTTACCACAGTCGTATTAGCAGAATCAGTGTGGTCAGTGCAATCACCTCAACTGGCGAACAAACCCGCGCAGCTGACGCTTCCTAGAGTAGGAAGACCCTCCTCCAGCAGTATTTGGTACTATAGTTTCCGAGGATAGTGTATTGTGCATTCGCTCGCATCGAAGTGTACTGCTTGTGACTGAGTAGCGACGACTATCGACCCAAGCCGCCCAGACACAGCATACATCCGCAGGTTGCATAACTACTCTCATATTGTGTGGTTGCGAATGGAAACTTCCTTGCGAGCTCCCCAAAATGGGGCCTATCAGGGAGCTCGCCGGCCATTCAGTCGTGAATACTTCGGTATTGAAGTGCGAGTTCATCATCAGCTGCAGCTCCTCACTCCAGATTACTCCAGTGGGGTAGAGGAGATGGGCAAACAGCTACCATTTCTTTGAAACTAATAGAGTATATGGTGATGTGATTTCCATACAAAGCGATGAGCCACCTACTGTATTTAACGACGTCTGCTGTTGCGGCCATTGTGACATCGCCACCGTGACTCGTCCATCGAGACCTTTGCGGTCAAACAGCTCCATCCATCCCGACTCAGTTTCGATTCATCCAGACACGGCACATCCTGGACTTCGCAAGCAGCACGATGGCGGTGGCGATCGACATCTTCCGTGTACTGGCGTCCTGCACGTCCGCCATCATGATCTTGAGCCCCATCCCCAACATGTACAAAATCTACCAGAGCAAATCCACAGGCCACGCGTCCATTCTGCCGCTCGTCGCCATGTTTGACAACTGCCACGTCGTGTAAGTTCACTCTATGCATCACTCTTTTTCATCACTGGTAAGCTGACCTCATCTCAACAGGATGATGTTCGGCTACCTGACGAAGCAGTACTTCCCCGTCTTCTCGACGTTCATTGTCGGCGACGTCTTTTCGTTCGCTTACGTTGCGATCTTCTACTACTTCTCACCGGAGAAGCGCAAGGCACACTGGATCTTCCTTGCGGTCGGACTCCCGCTGCTCCTTCTATCCATCTACTCGCTCGTTGGCGGCTACAGGTACACGGACCAGTC
Organism: Pythium sukuiense; assembly: GCA_023334995.1. Classification (NCBI taxonomy): domain Eukaryota; phylum Oomycota; class Peronosporomycetes; order Pythiales; family Pythiaceae; genus Pythium; species Pythium sukuiense. The sequence continues at coordinate 19,148 of JAADVL010000408.1, forward strand.
AAGACGCGGGGTGGGAAACGTCGTCGGCTACTACAGCATTCTCGCGGCCATTTTGCTATACGGCGCGCCAATGGAGAAGATTGGGAAGGTTCTCAAGCACAAGTCGGCTGTGTTCCTGCCCATTCACATGGTGTGTGCTGGTACGGCCAACAACATGATGTGGGTGATCTACGCGTCTCTCACGAGCGAGTGGCTGATCTTCATCCCCAACTGCCTCTCGATCGTGCTCGGCATCTCCCAGCTCTGTCTCTACGTCATCTTCCACCCGAGCACGCACCCGTACCACCCCACCTCAGATGACATCGAGTCAGGAGTGTCGCTCCCCCCCACGGAGCTCCCTGTCGAATCAGCAGACGACAGCAAGGTCCACGTCAGCAGCAGTCCGTCGTTTGTGCCAATCGCCTCGCCCTTAGAAGCACTGCACTCGAATCCGCGTATGGGACAGTAGTAATGGAAACACAAAAGCGCTGTATCTGTGACGGGCGCAATAGCTCTTCGTGTGAGGAAGTGAGTGAAGGGCCGCAGCCACCCACGCCGACGTGTCATTCACGTTGAAGAGTCAGAGGAATGACGGTTCTCCAAACGTTGCGATACGGCAAGAAAAGAGACCACCTTGTGATGGCCAAAGCCCACGAATCACTTATCACAGTACTTCAGCTCGTCAAGTTCACAATAACGAGCGAATGCACAAACTAACATACTATATTACCATTATTACCACTCCACCGATGATGCTATCCATTCAGCCAACACCCGGTCCGCGACTGACTACGTCACCGAGGCTGGCGGGACCCGCGGAGACGTACAGCGAGGGAGACACGACACAGTGCGATGGCGGCATCCATTCCATTTCTTGACTCGCCGCGTGCTACGCACTGCCATTCCACTCGCGCATTATGACGGTGCTCATCGACGTCTTCCGCGTGGTGGCGGCCACCACGTCCACGCTCATGCTGCTGAGCCCTGTGCCCACGATCTACCACGTGTACAAGACCAAGTCCACGGGCGTGGGCTCCATCGTGCCACTCGTGTCCATGCTCGCCAACTCCCATGCAAAGTACGTACTGCCACTCTACTAGACTGGAGGGGATTCGTAGTCTGACCCGTGCACTTGTCTGCAGCATCGTCTACGGCTACATGTCGGAGCACTACTTCCCCATCTTCTCCACCTTCGTCTTCGGTGAACTCCTCTGCCTTGCCTACATTGCTATCTTCTATCAATACTCTCCAGAGAAGCAAAAGGCGCATCGCGTGTTCCTCCTATTCGGCATCCCAATCGTGCTGGTCTCCATCTACGCGTTCCTCGGAGGCTTCGGTGTCACGGGCCAGTCGCGCAGGCAGGTTGCCGCTATTCTCGGATACGCGCCAGTGGTCTCCAACCTTGTGCTGTACTCGTCTCCGTTTGAGAAGATCGCACTCGTTCTCAAGCATCGCTCGGCTGTGTTCCTGAACATTCACATGGTCGCCATGGGCACGCTCAACAACGTCGTGTGGCTCACCTACACGGAGCTGGCGGGCATTTGGATCATCTTTGCGCCAATGGTGTTCTGCTCGACGGGTGGCTGCATACAGATTGCTCTCTACATCATCTTCCACCCCAGCACACATCCGTACAACGGACCAATGCCAGGCGAGAAGGAATTGACAATGCTGGAGATCGACGTGGAGTTGGGTGAGGACGAGATGACACGATCCAAGTCTCAAGCCAAGTGGGGGCTCGGAAGTCCGTCGTTCACGCCTCTTGCATCACCACTGCAGCCACCAGCATCGCATCCACAATGATAGGGCACTGTGCCAAATCAGTCGGGAGTTCGACGAGGGTTGAACATATCCACTTGATTCGTACATTTGAAAGTGTGGGAACACGCCGTATCAACCGGAGTGCAGAAGGAGGCAGCAACGTTTGTCGAATGGGACAACAAAGTTCTCAAGCTAAACTAGTCGATCTCATAGCCAGGTTCGTCGTGAACAAAACGACCAGGCAATCTACCATGAGGACACCGACGGGGATCAACATACATACATGCCAGTCAATACTACCAGTGCGAAATACTGAAGGTTAGTAGGCGGAATTATCAGTGCCCACTAGACGAAATAACCTTTCACTAGTACGACAGCAATTGTTCGGTGGACCCAGCAACGGATCACGAACAACCAAGCGGAATATCATGGCGTCATAGGGTTTACGGCCGCTCACAAGGAGAACTGGCGACCACTTGAAGTGATTGGGGACAGCCAGCGCCATCTTTAGCACCACATAACAACGCTCAATCATCTCCTCCTTCCACTGTACGCGACCACGCGCTGGCAGTGACTCAATGGCGCCATCATCGTCGGGCCTACAAGATAGCTGAGCTTTGGGCAAACGTGGCTGAGCCACCATCGCAGCCAGATATTGGCCACTCACTAGCAATAATCAGCGCGACAAGGGTCGGAGGAGGCTCTGTGAGCCATTTGTGAAAGCTGTTGTATTTCGTTTCATCAAGTATTTCAAGACTTGACCTTCATCATCATCATCGTCACTCCAGCCGACTCTCCTTGAGGGCTCTTCCCTGTAAAAAGCGATATAGGTACATCTCATATTGCACATAGCCCAGCCATGTTTTATTCGCCGTTTACCTTGTTTTATACAGCTATCTAATCCCGTGGTCTCACATGTCGCAGTGGGTATCCCTTCGCTCGTGAGCTCGTGTCCAATCGTCGCCGCCATAGGAATTCTCCAGCGCAGCGCGCGTCAGCCAAGTTGAAGAGGCAGGTCGTCGGATTGCGTGAACGGAAAAAGACCGCCCACGTGATGGCCAAAGCGCGTCCAAGCAAGTTAATTCAGTTTATTTGGATGAATCTATATTCAGTCTCCGTTTAACACACTAATATAAGTTAGCTGATCACCTACATTCCGCCGTCAGTTTCTCGTCCACGCCTGCCGGCCATCCACCGTGGCCAGCTTCCAGTGCATCCTCGTGTTCATTCCGTGACTTGCCATCTCCTGATCACATGACTGTGGTTCTCGACGTCTTCCGCGTGGTGGCGGCCACCACGTCCACGCTCATGTTGCTGAGCCCCGTGCCCACGATCTACCACGTGTACAAGACCAAGTCCACGGGCGTGGGCTCCATCGTGCCGCTCGTGTCCATGTTCGCAAACTCCCATGTCGCGTACGTTGATTAAATGGCTTGTAGTGGATACTTAACACTGTACAGTACTGACCTTGTGCCTGATGCTCTTGTGTGCAGCATCCTGTACGGCTACATGTCGGAGCACTACTTCCCCATCTTCTCCACCTTCGTGCTCGGTGATCTTCTGTGCATCATCTACATCTCCATCTTCTACGTGTACTCGCCTGAGAAACGCAAGTCGCACCGCGTCTTCCTGATGTTTGGCACTCCGCTCTCACTTCTCACTCTCTACACGTTCCTCGGAGGCTTCGGTGTCACGGGCCAGTCGCGCGAGCAAGTTGCCACCATTCTCGGGTACGCGCCAGTGGCGACCAACTTGCTACTCTACTCGTCCCCATTCGAGAAAATCGCGCTCGTGCTCAAGCACCGCTCCGCTGTGTTCCTAAACATCCATATGGTCGCCATGGGGACGCTCAACAACGCCGTGTGGATCACGTACACGGCATTGGCCAGCATCTGGGTCCTCTTCGCCCCTATCGTGTTCTGCTGCACAGGCGGGTGCATACAGATCGCCCTGTATTTCATCTTCCACCCCAGCACGCACCCATACAACGGCCCGATGCCAGGCGAGGAAGAGAGAGATCCACTGGAAATCGACGTGGAGCTGGCCGAAGATGACTTGAAGAGGTCCAAGTCTCAAGCCAAGTGGGGGCTTGCAAGCCCATCGTTCGTGCCTCTCACATCGCCACTGCAACCACCAACGTCGCAGCAGCATCCGTTATAATCAATTGACAAGTTCGTGAAATTCTAGAGATGAGTTTGTCGATGCGAATGGACTTGACACGCGATGCAGGCTTGAGATCGGTGTCATCGTAACCTTTCATAAGCGAAGTCGAGCACAATTGCTCCCACGGGCGCAAGACGGAGCCGACAGTAGTCAAACATGGTCCAACGCTAGTAGTCTTCACAAACTCACTGGATTAGCATGTCGTACGCGAAGGCGTCCGAATGAGATTTCGGTGCCCACAATTCCCCCATCAACTTGCCTATCCTAGTATCTCGAAGTACACTTGAGGAGCTTTACGGCTGAAGCTACAAGCTGTAGCTCATCAACTTGATGAGATATCTCGAGAGTGATTACCTCCGCTCTACCGAAGAGCAGTGGATCTAAACTAAAATCGACTGGGGGCAGTGAAAAGTCGCCAACCGGCTTGGCGCCTGTCTCAAGTTGACAGTCTCAGTCTCAACAATGGTAATCACTGAACCATGTCATTCTGACGTGGTTACGCCACCGCTCAAACACTCTTATCTACTGATACACGAGAACGTTTGGTAGCAAACTCGCTACAATCCACTCTATTTCGCCCCCCCCCCCTTCTCCACCTTCTCCCTTCCTTCAAGCAACGCGACGGAGAGCTCTTCGTGAACTGCCATATTCCCCAATCTGCAGTCTTCCTGGTACTCCCGCGTATCACACTCGTAGTCTCTCCACGAAGCAACTACCATGACCTTGATGGTCGCCATCAGCGTCTTCCGCGTCATCTCCACCTGCACGTCGCTCATGATGCTACTCAGCCCGGTCCCATCCATCATCAAAGTGTGTAAGGCCAAGTCCACGGGCATCGCTTCCGTCGTGCCGCTCGTGACCATGCTCGCCAACAGCCACATCGTGTACGTCTGCCTGCGTCTCCTCCCGTTCCTAATTGTTTGCTCTGTACTTACTTTTCGTGTTTCCATGGTAGAATGATGTACGGCTATCTCTCCAAGCAGTACTTCCTTGTGTTCTCCACATTCGTTGCTGGCGACCTCATCTCGCTCTGCTACATCATGCTCTTCTACCGCTACACCCACGAGCGGACCAAGGCCCACAAGGTGTTCTTCCTGTTCGGTACCCCAGTGGTCCTCATCACCGTGTACGCGTTCATCGGAGGCTACGGACTCACTGGCCAGTCGCGCCACGCCGCCGGCCAGATCGTCGGGTACATCACGATTGTCTCGAGCTCAATGCTGTACGCGACTCCGATGGAGCGGATCGGCCACGTCCTCAAGCACCGCTCGGCCACGTTCCTCAACATCCACATGATCGCCATGGGCACGACCAACAACCTCGTCTGGGTCATCTACAGCTCCATGATCAAGCAGTGGATTCTATTCGCACCCAACGCGCTCAGTTTTGCCGTCGACTGCGTTCAAATCACGCTCTACTTCGCGTTCCACCCCAAGACCCACCCGTTGCAGGCTCCGGAATTCCTCGAGATTACCGACTCGAGCCAGGATGGCGACGATGTAGACGTGGAGCTCGGCAAGACGTCCATCATGTCGACGGAAAACTACAAGCTGGGATCAGAAAGCCCAGGTTTCCTACCGCTTTCTTCGCCATTGACACCGTACCACCACCACGACAAGAGCAATTCAGGCCAGACAGTCCACCCGGAATGTCGGGTGGAGTCGAGGTGGGAGGAATGTAGACATCTTTCTCAAAATAAAAAGACACCATGCTCTTTGATATCGGAATCTACAGGAGCTTATCCATAAACTTCATCGAGTTCCTGCGATAGCACTTCAGTGCGCACCAACGCCGTGGTTCGGCGCTATTTGATAGGATAACACAACCAGCACTGTATGCTTCTTGCACTACCGCCACTCTAGTCTCACTCGGTCGTCATGTGGCTACTGATACGTACACGCCGTTGGGAGCGTTGATGGAGGCGTGGCTTTCTAGAAGCGAAGGAGTTTGCCTTACCAATGAACCTGCGTACGTCAGTGGAACTGCGCAATCGTCTCGACTGTCTCAGTTCTGCTAATCCCAGTCTTCAGTTTTGACTGGTTACGCCATCGCCACGTACTGTCAAATAGCAGTACACGTGTCAAATGACGCATTCTGATTGGCTGTAAGAGCGAAATTGTCCATCGGAGTAATCACCACATGGTCTCAGTAGTGATTCCACTCTGATGAGACAGCGAAATGGAGACTCTGCCTTCACTCGCAGAGTCCCCGCTCTACAGACGCCATTCCACAATTTGCCTCCATCCCCACACATCACACTACCACCAGCCAACATGACGGTTGCCATCAGCATCTTCCGAGTCATCTCCTCCTGCACGTCGCTCATGATGCTGCTCAGCCCGGTGCCCTCGATGGTCAGCATCTACAAGAACAAGTCCACAGGCCTCGCGTCCATTGTGCCGCTCGTGTCCATGTTTAACAACAGCCACATAGTGTACGTCGACCCACATGCGCTACGATGATCGTCACAGTGGACTGACTGCTTCTTTGTCTGTGCAGTATGATGTTCGGATACCTCACCAAGCAATACTTCCCCGTGTTCTCTACATTCGTCGCGGGCGACCTCATCGCACTCAGCTACATCATGCTGTTCTACCGCTACACCCATGAACGATCCAAAGCCCACAAGGTCTTCCTCATGTTCGGTATCGTCGTCGTTCTCACTACCGTCTACGCGTTCATCGGAGGCTACGGACTCACTGACCAGTCGCGCCACGCCGCCGGCCAGGTCCTCGGCTACGTTTCATGGGTCTCGAGTGCATTGCTGTACTGTGCGCCACTCGAGCGCATCGGCCACGTGCTCAAGCACCGCTCGGCCGCGTTCCTCAACATCCACATGATCGCCATGGGCACGACCAACAACCTCGTCTGGGTCATCTACAGTTACCTGGTGAAGCAGTGGATCATCTTCGGGCCGAATGCCTTCTGCTTCGTCATGGGCTGCGTCCAGATCACGCTCTACTTCGCGTTCCACCCGAAGACCCACCCGCTGCAGGCGCCCCACGCCCACGAGCTCACTGACTCGAGCCAGGACGGCGACGTTGTCGACGTGGAGCTAGGAAAGATGGTGATTCTGTCGCCTGGTGGATACAAGATGAGCTCCGAAAGCCCAGTCTTCTTCCCACTGGCGTCGCCCCTCGTGGGACTGGGCTACGATGACAAGTCCACTCGTGTATAAGTACTTATAAAAATAATAGAATAGAGTTCATCCCTCAATAATTCTCCCAACACCTGCTTGATCACGGAATCACCCTGCGACATGGCTGACAGACTCAGTTTTCTTCAGCCTCTGCTCCTTCGGAGAAGCTCGTTGTCAGCATGAGACAGTGCACACCAGCCTCTTGCGTTACGCTTACGATGCTCGAAGTTGCGCTTGAGGCGCCTCGTGTTGACGTCATGACGAGTGGCTACTCATCTGTCAGCTCCGCGATTCGCGCCAAGCGTCACTCGTGTCTCCATCCCATTCCGCCATTTGCCACGCGCAGCACATCCCTCCTGCTCTTGGATCCACGCCTTCCGATACGTACTGTACATCATGACGGTGGTGGTCGACATCTTCCGTGTGCTGGCGTCCTGCACGTCCATGGGCATGATCCTCAGCCCCGTGCCCATGATCCTCAAGGTGCTCAAGACCAAGCACACGGGCTACGCGTCCATCGTGCCGCTCGTGTCCATGCTGACGAACGTCCACGTGCTGTGAGTTCAGTCCTCGCTCTTCACTGTACACTCATGAGCTCACTCGCGTATCCCTCAGGATGATGTATGGCTACCTCACAGAGCAGTACTTCCCTGTCTTCTCCACGTTCGTCGCCGGGGACCTCATCTCGCTCACCTACGTGATCATCTTCTACCGATATTCCCACGAGAAGCCCAAGGCACACAAGGTCTTCCTGGGCTACGGTATTCCATACGTACTGCTGTCCATCTACTCTCTTCTCGGCGGTTTCGGCGTCACAGACCAGACTCGGCATGAGGTCGGCGACATCATCGGCTACTTCAGCATCGTCACGGGCATCATCGTGTTCTCGTCGCCACTAGAGAAGGTCGGGCCTGTGCTCAAGCACCGCTCAGCCGTGTTCCTGCCCATCCACATGATCTGCGCCGGCACGCTCAACAACCTCATGTGGGTCATCTACAGCTCGCTCACGTCCCGCTGGATAATCTTCGCCCCCAACTCGTTCTCGCTCGTGTCAGGCTGCTTCCAGATCTCCCTGTATCTGATCTTCCACCCAAGTACCCACCCTATCGACGAGTCGTTGGTGCCAATTGGAGGGAAGGTGCAGGCTCAAGAGACCGACTTGGAGCAGGGACAACACGGGAGCAAGACGGCAGCCACGAGCCCATACTTCCTGCCGCTTGAGTCGCCACTGGATCCGCTGCAGCTCCGAGAGGTTGATGTCAAGTAGTATAATATTTTATTCGTGCAAAACGCTACATTGATATGAAAAAGTTGAGCTGCGCCAACGAATAATGATAATCGAATGATAATCGAACTGTTGGAGCTCAAGCCAAAGTCGCACCGCATCTACTGCAGTCGCCAACTCTAGCGGCTGAAATCGGTGCTGCAGCTGCGGCTCGCTGTCATTCAAAATCGACCCTTCGACGGACAGAAGACGGACGGACCTAGACGTTGGCAGGGCGTGGTCATTCGACTTGCAATTAATCTACTAACCCGAGGTTGCAATGAAAATGGTTGCCCCCCCAAATGACTGTGCGCTTCGCCTGAATTCGCGATTCTCTCTGTCTGGGGGGGGGGGGG
>JAADVL010000409.1:0-27792 GCA_023334995.1 Pythium sukuiense
CCTGGGACCCAGCGGACTGCTCGACGGTGCCTGCAGGCTTGGCGGGGATGGACTTGTCTAGGTTTGTCTGCGAGGAGCCGTAGAGCAGCACGGATGAGGTGGTGGTGGTTGGCGTGACCCAATCGAGCATGTAGTCAGTGTCGCCGACGAGGCTGAGATGGAACTGGTTGGTGGCGCTCGTGATGGAGGACACGAATGCTATCGCGCTGAGCAGCGCAGCCGACCACAGGGAAGACCGCATGATGGCGAGCTGGCAAGATGCGAAATGGTGAGGAAGACGGAGTAGGGCGTCCACTGGGTCGGGGACTGCGTGTCTTGACTCGGGGATCCGGATGTTTGTCAGACGTTGACAGAGCGCGAAAGGCGACACAGCCCAAAACAAGCTCTTTCTTGTGACCTTATTTCCTGAGTGGAATTTAGTGAGTGGGCTCAGCGAGATGTTTAGCCCAAAATAATGGATTCAAGTACCGTAAATTGATATTGGGTGGCGTTGTGGTTGTTGCAGGTGTCACCACTGACGCACCCACATGGATGATCGAACCCATCGACTCACCACATGGAGATCCCCTTCACGCCACTAATTTTCATAGAGCCAGCGGCGTGGAAGGCGAGAATCCAAGCTTGACGACAAGGAAACTAAAGTCGTGGCGATTGCTGGATGCCACTGTGGTGACCAGCCTGGCCGCTCGACTTGCACTGTCGGCCCGGGATGTAGATTCCTCAACTGATGAGAGCTATCATTCTGTACTTTTACGTGTTACGACGTCGAGATCTGCTTCACTATTCCACTGTTTTCGCTTGCCACGGCCGCGGTGGTACCCTTTCGCGTGCTTCCGCTCCATCACACTCCTCCGACCGGAGTGCTAGCTGCTGGGAAGCCACGCTCAGGATCTTCATCCGCGCCTGGAACCTTGGTCTCCGATCCGATCCTTGCTCGTGATCACATCTAGTAGACGCCGCAATCTATCCTTCCCCCAATCGATGAAGAGTGGCGTGTTGTCCGAGCAAAGCAAGACGGAAAGAGAGCTGCTGCCCTCCGTCCAAGGTACTGCAACCTGCGCGCTTACAGGGCAGGCTTGCAGGTCTTCTTGTGGGAAGCCTTCCAGTCCTTCTTCTGGCACTCAGCGCCACAGTAGCGCACGACCTTGCACTGCGAGCACACGAGCGTGGACGCGGACTTGCAGACACGGCAGCGGAGGGCGGCATCACGGCGCTCCAGCAGGTCCTTGTCGTAGCTGCAATCGCACACAGTCAAATTAGAGATCTAGAGGGAGTCAGTGCAGACTCACACAATGCCAACGTACCCAAGCTTCTTCATGTCGCGCCACGTCTCCATCGGCTCCGCGCTCGACTGCGTGTGGTACATGTCCTTGAAGCCCTTGAGCGTGAGGCCCTTGTTCTCATCGCACTGGAAGTAGGTCTGGATCTCCTTGATCTCCTCATCCGAGAACGGCTTACCGTCATTACAGATCTTGCTGAAGTCCTTGAGCTTCTCGAGCGTCAGGCTCTTGTCGGTCGGCGCCTCCAGGAACGAGATGAAGAGCTTGGTGAGCACGGCCTCGAAGTCGCGCGACAGGTTGCCGTCCTTGCCAATGAGGATCGAGCGGATCTCGTTCTCCGAGAGGCCGTCCTCCTCGACCTTGGTCTGCTTGTTGTTCTTCGATGGGGCCATGGTGTCTGTAGATAGAGAGAGAGAGCTGTACGCGCTGCGTGAGGTTGCTTGCCGCTTGCTTGTTGCCGCTGGAAATGCACTTGTAGCTTGAGGGGTGGGGAGCTGCTCGGCGACCGAAACACGTAACCTCTCGAGGGTGACTCGTGTAGACGACATACCCGTGTAAACCGATGTGTAGATGCATCGTGAAGTTGAAGGGGGAGTTCTCTGTCCAAGAGCTTGAATCGTGAAGGGAAAGACGCGGACCAGCTGGCTCTACGGCAACTTACAGGTCATCCGTGAAGTGACGAGAACCTGTGAGACTTGATGAAAGCCACAGGGAGGAGTGACTCTCCCGAGTTGGATACGCTGCGCTGATTGGGTGAAAAGCTACGATTGCAACTCGCACCAGCAGCCTCCTCGCGCCGCGTGTCAAGCTCTGGTCGGTGTGAAAGAGTGTAGAATGTGGCACAAGTGGTACAAGCATCTCGTCAGTAAAAATCGTGTGGTACACACCACCACCGCTGAATCTCAGCGCCGGCCGATGTGGCCCACACAACTCCCACCCCCTGATCTACTGTAACTGTAGATCTGCCCTCCTCAATCGCAACTTGAGATCCTCCAATCCCAGGAAGTCGGCGTATTGCAGAGGCACAGTCTCGTGGAAACTCAGTTCATCCAGAGCTGGCCAGAATGTATGGCGCATGGGAGGAAAGCGAGAGGAGATGGCTCGATATGTGCAATCTCCTTGGAGCCCCAGCCTTCCATTTCAAAGGAGGAGATCTGGTCGGAGGAAAAACCTCACTCTTCTTGGGTCTGGAAGATCGATCTCATCTCAGTGGATGAGGTTTTTTATCTTTGGTTTCGGCACTGTATCAGACCTTGTTGGCCGCTCGCCCAGTTGGTGGCTTCAAGGAAAGAGGCACACGCCACGTCCATAGTCACTCGTGCAGAACCAAAGGGCTCGGAGCCGATTCTCCACGCGAAAAAGGGTTCCAACCATCCACACCCAAGCGTTTCCTCCATTTTCATTCACTCCGTTGGAACACTTGTGAGTGTTTAGGTTCCGTCCGCTCACTCCAGTGTCGAACCCGCACCGAGTCGGAAATCGGTGGAACAGTTTGCCAGCTGGCAGTCGGAACGAAAAGGCGAGGGAGAGAACAGCTCCCTTCGTACGTAACGGAGCTCCTCGATTGGATTGGATTGGGGGAGAAAGAGATGGCGGACGCTCGGAGGATCGGGTACTCGCAGTCTTCCTCGTCATCCAGCACGAGAGGCGCAGGTGCCAGTCGCACGCCGTCGTACTCGTCGTGGTACGGTGCGCCCCCGCCGTCGTACAGCGCCACTATGGAGCGGTCCCGCAAGGCGTCCATCAGCGGCGTCTCCACCGCGTGGGACGAAGGATCGCGCAGCTCTCGCTACTCGACGGCGTCGTCGGCGTCCAATTTCTCGTCCGTGTCGGCGTCCACGTCTGCCAGCAGCAGCATCGACCGCTGGGCGCCGCAGCACGCTTCTTCGAGCGTCTGCAACAACTGCCGTGAAAAATTCTCCATCCTCAAGCGCTCGCATCGATGCCGACGATGTGGTAACCTCTTCTGCCAGAAGTGCTCAAGCTACAAAGTGCAGCTCGCAGGCCACTCGCACCGCTCGCGCGTGTGCACGATGTGTTTCCCCAAGGTGTTGGCGGGCAACCGGCCGCCAGTGAACACGTTTATTCATCACAAGGCGTGGGTGCCGCGCGGCGTGTTCGCGCACATGCTCAGCTACCTCAACCACGTCGACTTGTGTCTCGCGTCCATGACGTGCCGGTTCTGGTTCAAGCGCGCCTTGCTGGATATCACGTGGCGTCCGTTGTACATTCGCGAGTTTGGCGACGACGAGAACAGCCCGCAGCGAGAATCGCTGGTCGCGTTCCAGCGTGACGTCCATGGAATTGGATTCGACAACCTCTCCTACAACCAGAAGTTTGCCGTGCGCTGGACGACCCGCAAGGCCGCAGAGAAGAAGAAGAGCTTCGTGGTGATGTCGAGTCTGCTGTCGTCTCTGGGCCTGAGCAAGTACGCCCCGATTTTTGAGGCGGAGGAAATCGATATCGAGTCGTTGTGTCTCATGAACGCTGGTCACCTACGCGATCTGGGCATCCCTTTCGGCCCACGCATGAAGTTGCTGAATGCTGCGGCTTGTCTCGCGGATTTTAACGAAGAGGAAGAACGCCCGTCGATGGAGCCTTCCGCAGTGACGCCGGTCGCCCGGTTTAAGCAAAAGCGAGCGGAGATGAAGCAGTACAAGGCTTCGCTTGTGCGTCGTGTCCAGCAGTCGGCCGTGCGAATCGCCATCCTGACCAACGAAGGCGAGTTGTGCAACGTCGGGTCAGGGATCATCATCCACGAAGGAGGCCTCATCGCCACGGCACGCCATTGTCTTCAGGGCGAGCAGTTTGACTGCATCTACAGCGACGAGTACATGATCCTCGTCGCACCCACGGAATCGACTTCCACTTCTCCGTTGTGGAAGTACCACGCGCGAGCCATCCCGGAATGCTGCGACGAGGAACTCGACTACGCGCTGCTTCGTATCGACTGCGAGGTCATGTCTGACCCACCAAGTGGGATCTACATCGGTGACGTCACCGACCGCATTATCGCTCGCCAGTGGACCGTCGACAAGCTTGAAGGCACCTCGCGGGCCACCATCGGTAAGCTCCCTGCCGTGCCTATTGGCAACTCCAACAACGTGGAGCCAGGCGACGAGATGTGGATGTTTGGCTACCCGAGCAGCGGCCACAACACGATCACCGTGCACCACGCGATCTGCTCCGGCACGGACTCGCAGGTGTACAATGGCGAAGAGGTCGGCAAGGCCATGCTGCGAACGGCCGCGCAGCTGGACAACGGTTTCAGCGGCGGTGCCGCAGTCGACAAGAAGGGCCAGCTCGTGGGCCTCATCTCCTTCAGTGTGCTGCGTCAAGACCGCGTGCGTGCCATCAACATGGTCAAGGGCGCTATCGAGTTCGCCAAGCGCAAGTTCGAGTACGCCTGAGGCGTGTCCGTGACTGATTGATTGATTTTCGTGTGCGTGTGTGCATATCCAAAGCCAGCAACCCAACCATCTGCGCGACGAGTCGTACCATGTGAACCAAACTTACTGAGTGCCCATGCAGCTTACATACAGAAACTGTAGTAATGAAGAAGGAGCCATCTCTCCATCTCTTCATCTCTCCATTCGTCCAATCGTCCACGGAGCTCTCCGCTGAGGAGATGTCACTATAACGAGAACATGTCACAATGATGAAAAACCCAATTGCCCAGTCACGGAAACCCCGCGTTTTTTGGAAGGCGTGGGTCGGGTCTGTCGCCTGGGGGAGTCGGTGGGTTTCCGCCAGTGCGACTTGTTGAGAGGACGTAGCAAGCATGAGTCTGGAGACGAAGGACGGCGAGCGCGTGGCCGTGGCGCTGTTCCCCATGGACTACGCGTCCGTGGAGGTGGTCACGAATGAAGGAGAAGAGATCCTGCAACAGTTGAGTCGTCTTGCGTCTTCGGACGCTGAGTACAAGTGGAGAAAATGGAGCCCAAAGAGCTGACTTTTTTCGTCATGGTGTGTGTGGAAACTAGGGACTTTACGGAGGCGCAGTTGTTCATGCACTCGATCCAAGAGCTGGAACGCGTGCGCATGGAACGGAAGAAGACGAAGAAGCGAAAGATCGACGATTCTAGCGTCAGTGGGGAGCAGGAAGAGGCCAAGAAGGCCAAGGTCGCGACTGGAAACCCGGCCGAAGATGAAGATGAAGACGCCTTGATGGCGATTAAAGAGGAGCAGCCAGTGGATGTAGTGGAAGCAAGCGAGGCGCTGAAAGAGGAGCCTGTGGAGTTGGCAAATGGCGTCACTATCGCCAAGGAAAACGGCGTGAAAGAGCATGTTGAAGGTGTGGATGTCGCGACGGAGGAGAAGACCGAGGAGACGGAGGAAGCAGAGGACGGAGAGAGCGACGTGGAGAAGGAGGAAGAAGAGGTGATCGACCCTCGTATCCACTACCGGCCCATGGTCGCAGAGCTGCAGGCATCCATCATCGAACTGAACCAGCTCATCAACACGATCGACCTCATCCGTCGACGAGAGTATCTGGAGGACATGCAGTGTATCCGAGAGAACACGGCCGAGAAGAAGGAGGAGCTCGAGCATCTGATCGAGTCCAAGGGCCAGCAGCTTAAGGAGTCGAGTCGCATCTTGCTAGCGGGTGTGGACGCACTCACGGCGACCGTGGCCAAGGAAAGCAACTTCTTTGATGGCGTGAACGACACAATCCGCAAGTGGAAGATGTGCGCGCCCATCCATGGCAACATCCCCAAGCCATTCCGAGCCGGTGAGCCTCTCGCGGTGGACTGCAGCTTCGTCAGTGGTGAGTTTTGGCTGTGTGGAGGTCTGGTACGCGGGATATTCGGAGGCTGATGGGTTGTGAACTGTAGCTGGCTCCACGTTCACTCCACCCACTCGAACAATCGCCGATTTGTCTTTCGCGGAGGTACGATAGCACCTTGGACAAAGTTCTCCCGTGGGTTGTGGAGCTCATGGATGCTGTCGTGGTGATAACTAGCTGAGTCGAACGGAAAAGGGCCTTGTGTGCATCAAGACGCCTGAGGAGTACATGGCACGAACAATCCAAGTCGAACTCCGCTCACTTGCGAGTGACGCGGCTGGCTCGTACAGATTGCCGGCGTTGAAGATGAACACCATGTGCGTTGATGGCGCCCGGGAAACGAAGGGATGCCAGTGTACTGAGGTAGCCCACTTTCATTGATTCCTTTTGTCATGCAGGTCGAAGGCTGCAATGGACCGACTCGAAAACACCGCAGAAGACCGAAAGATCCTGGACGAACGAAACACATCGGTGCTCAAGGCGGTGCAATTTTCCGTCTTCTGTGAAGAGCTGTTCTACACTATCATGCAGGAGGCATTGTGGAACTCGAGCAGTTGGAGTGACTCAGCTCTGAGTGCGAAGAAGCCGCCTGGGAAGAAGTCGCAGCGAAATGAAGAGAACACTGCCCAGGGCCACACGAACGTGACCGTCGCTGAAATTCTAGACGACGTGATCCGTCTGCGTCTTCGAGACCAGTACGAAATGGTAGTTCGACTTATCGACACGCGGACAGCAGACTTCCAAACGACTGAGCCCCTTGTCTCAAACTCCGCCAACGTCCATACCAGCAACGGCCACCGCGAAAACGGAGGACACAACACCCACCAGGCTCACAGCGAAGACGAGTTCCTCGCTGAGACCTGTCGATTTGCATTGGTCCTTCTTCAGCAAGAGATTCGCCAGCGCCACGGCCGGAGTGAGTTGTCCCGGGGACTGTTGTTCACGAGCAACGATGGATCGAATGCCTCGGGAGTGTCTGGCGCGCCGCAAGCTGCGGAAGCTGACAAGTCGGATCTTGGCGGTGTGCTCGGCGCCGTTGTCAACACCATCTCGCACAACTTGCTGAAGGAAGAAGTCACGCGCTACCTCGATGAGTTGTCTGCGACTCTTGCGTCGCAAAATACGTCGTCGTCTGCAACTGGCCGCATCTTGGAAGACGGCCTGAGCCAGCCGATTTGCGACTCTGTGCGCGGAATCTACGTCAGCCCACGCTGGAAGACGTGCCCGTACGACTCGACCCTTGCGGCGTTTGACCTGAATATCGGCAAGAACTTCTCGACAGGTACGTTGATGCGTCGATTTCGGGAAGCAGGAGTTTGGCCCCCACTGACATCACCGCTCTCGTAGAAATCTTGGTTTCAGGTACGAAGATCCGATTCGAAGACGGACCCAGCACCATCCGAGAGGTCTCGAACGTGGCTGTTTTGAAGCGTTTCGTAGAGAAGACGATCTGCTTCCAAGTGGCCCAATCGCTGCACCGCGACTTTGCGTCGTTCGGCTTAAAGCAGTCCACCGTGGATCTGGATCGTTCGAGTGTGCGTCTCTTCGTGGCGGGCGAGTGGGACGGTAGCTGCATCGGTGACGGCCGTGTGCCGGACACGAAGCCAACGTCGTGCATCTTTTTCGAGCCGTACTTCACACCGGAAGGAGCTATCACGATCAAGTGCGTGCTGCAGGCAGTGAACACGTCCAAACTGGCGGACTTGGGTCAGTCGCGAAAGAACGGCAAAGGGGAGCGTCTGTACGACGTCGAGTGGGAGCGGATACCAGGCAACAGCGACGTGGCCAAGATCGCGTGGCTGCTGCAGAAGACGAGTGGCTTGCCCGACTACTTCATGCTGGCCAGCGTCGCGTCGTAGTCGGCTCCGGCATACCGGTACCGGTATCGCCAATTCAGTAGAGAATCTCCAGGATGCATACAGACTGACAGACAGCCACATAACCGAGGCACCGCCCTCTGCAGAGACCGATCTCATAATTTAAGCTGAGCACAATACAATCAACCGACTTTTCCATAGCACGACACTCAAGTGTATTGTTTACGGACCACTCGATTATTCACGCGCAGGGCGAGGCGCTGGGTCCGTGCCCGTGAGGCGCTTGAAGATGCCGTCGACCTCGTCGACCACGAGCTCATAGGCGCCCGAGGCCAGCAGACCGCGGTGCACCTGCTCATTGAGACCGCCCGGCGTGGCGCCCTCGTCGGCCATCTCGTCGAACGTCTCGTGGGACTCGAAGCCCGCTTCAGCCAGCGACTTGAAGAACGAAGCCACGAAGCTGCGTGAGGAGGCGTCATCTACAGTAAGGCAGAGACCAAAATGAGTGAGTGACGGAGGCGAGGCTGTCTACAGTTGAGGAAGAGGAATAGCCAGACGTACCGACGCCGTTGGAGACACACCACTTGTGCGTGCTGGCGCAGGTCGCGTAGAAGTACGTGATCAGCGCCGTCATGCCCGTCTACAATCAATCCATCAATCGCTGGGTCAGCATACTACAGATCCCCCCTGCATATAATATCACTCAGCCACGACGCATTCGTACCAGCGTCGTGATCTCCGACTCCTTGGCGACCATGACGGGCGTGCCGATCTGGCTCAGCAGGTCGCGCGCGAATTCGTTGACTGGGAACGCGAGGATCGGACCAGAGCGCTTGGAGGAGCTGGTCAGTGGCACGGTGCGCACGACGTTCTCACGCGGCAGCTTGACCAGCGCGAGCAGCTCGTCGTACGGGATGGTGGCCATCATGGACACCACCTTCTTGTGCGGCGCGAACGTGAGCTTGGGCAGCTCCTCCTTGGCGATGTTGGGCAGCAGGCCAATGAAGATCACGTCGCTCGCGTCCACGATCTCCTGGTTCGTGGCGCCGATGCTCACGCGCGACGGGAACTTGGCCACGAGCGCCTCGGCCTTGGCCTTGGTGCGCGCCGAGACCGTCACGTGCTTGGGCTGCCAGCCGCCCTCACTGCAGAAGCCCGTGACCACGGCCGAGCCGATCTTGCCCGTTCCCAGCAGGCCGATGGTGAGGTCCGTCGTTGGGGCCATGGCTGCTCGTTCGTTGCCTGTGTTGGGTTTGGTGTCGTTGCTCTTCGGCAAATCCGCGAATGGAGGAATGAAGGATTGCGACATCCGATGGGATCCGCTCGTGGCTTTGGCTACCGTCGATGACACAGATACCGGTATTCTGATCATCTTAATTTAGTAGACTACTGATTTCCTGAGTGGATGGAATGACATACCTACTGATTCAACGTGAATGTATTTCGACATTTTTGGATCCATGTCTCATTTTTCAAAATGAGCACTGTGGGGCTACGACAAAGGTCAGACGGAAATGGTCTCATGTGGTGTTTGGGGATTGTCTACACTGACGGTACTGTATCTCACAGCTAATAACGTGGGGTTCTAAGGCGGGGGTCGGCTGTGCGTGGCTGCTTATCGCAGGTCGTCGAGGAGAGTCTCGTCGTTCGTGTGGAGGAACTCGAGGATCTGCTCGAACGTCGGGCGCTTTTCAGGAGAGCTCACCCAGCACAGCGTCATGAGCTTCTTGAACAATGGAGGACACGTGGCTGGGATCGTAGGTCGAAGGTTGTTGTTCAGCACGCCCAACGCCGCCTGTATCTGGCACAGGCCTTCGTACGGACATGCGCGAGTGATGACCTCCCAGCAGACGACGCCGAAGGAAAACACGTCGGCCTTTTCTGTGTACTTCTCGGCAGCCAAGACCTCGGGAGCCATCCACTGGGTCGTGCCGCAGTTGCCCGTCATCGTCTGGAAATGGGCTCGCACGCGAGCGAGGCCAAAGTCCGAGATCTTGATCGCGTAGGACGTATCCACCAGTAAGTTGGGGCTCTTGAGGTCACGATGGAGGATCGGTGGGTGGAACGAGTGGAGATAGTTCATGCCGAGAGCAGTGTCTCGTGCAAACCTAAGGAGGAAGCGGCATGACTGTGTGAGCAATAGGATTCGAATGCAGCTAGAAGTGGGAAAGGGTACGTACGTCATCTGCTTGTCGTACTCGATGACACTCTCTTGTCGTAGGACGTTCCACAGCGAGCCTCGTGGCAGATATTCAATCACGAGACAACGTGTCGGGGGCTCTAAACACGCTCCCATCAACAGACAAATGTTCGGATGCCTACAGCAGCACGAGTGTCAGTCACTGCAGCTCAATAGCCCAGCACATCCATGAGGTATGAGGTGGTGGTTACGTACCGCAAGATGCTCATGATCTGGACTTCGGTCTCGAACTCTTCCAGGATGTCCGCCGTCAAGTATTGATACACAAGGATCTTGACCGCCACGGTGGTGCCTCTCCAGTTGGCTCGGTGAACAGTTCCGAACGCGCCCTGACCGATCATTTCACCGACATTGATTTCCTTGAAGTCGATATGCAGACTCTCGTTCTTGTGACACCGTGCTGGCAGTTTCTCCTTTTGTCGAGGTGTCATCGCTACGCCACCCGGTCCGACCAAGGCCGCTTCATTCGCCGCGGCTTGTGCCATAGCAAGCGTGTCATCAATCAGCGGTGCTGATGTCTTCACGTACATCGGCGAGTGGAGAAACAGAGGAATGCGAGCTTTGCGAGCCACTTCGAGCTGCATTTGGGCCGGTGGGGGCACTGAATCGCGCACAAACTGCCGCTCGATCACAGTCTTGATCTCTTGCTTGGCAGGTGTGGGCTGTGGGGCGGTCTCTAATGGACCCGCGGCTCCAACTTCTCCGATCATGAATGGCACAGGAAGCTCCATAGCACTCGCGTCGTCGGGGAACATTTTGTCCAGTGAGTTAATGGGTGCGGCGGGTAATCGGCTCTCGAGGTCATCGTCAAACCCGTCGTTTTCTTCATGATGGGTCTCGTACGGTGACTCATCGAGCATTGATCTTCGCAGTGGGTTGCCATGGTGTGGGGATCCCGGGTGGTAGAAGGAGGCTCCTTCATGGCCATAGTCCATGTCGCCGAAGTCTATTCGGTGGCTGCTTCGTGGCGCCGAGCCGTGCTGCTGCGCCGGGTACTGCGCTCCTCCGCCGACAGCTCCCAGCGCGAGTCCCATCTCGGGATCTGAGATTGTAGACGCAGCAGTCGTGGTCGTAGTCGCGTTGTTGTTCTGGTTATTCGTCGCAGCGCTGTGAGCTCTTCGTCTCATCGGCTGCTTGGCCTGGTTGTAGTACCCTGGCTGTTGGTGCTTGTACTGATGCGCCTTCTGAAGCACCGCTAGTCCGTGGTGACCTGGCGGCTGCTGTGGCGACAGTGGCTGCTTCTTGGCCTGCGGCATCAACCCACCGACGCCGCCGCCGGGCGAGCCCACGGGGTTCAGGAACGGCACCGTGTCTGGCTCAATGGGACTCGACTTGCGCGCCTTGGCGTGGGCGTGCAGCTGGCGCTGACGCAGCTCGTTGTCTTCATGCGCCTCGCTCTCGCGGATGAACTTGACATACATGACGATCGCCAGCACCAGGAAGCACAGCGAACCCGTGAGCACGGGATCCATGCCCACCATCGTGTGGCCTCTTCACTCGCTCGCTCGGATCCTCCGCTGTACGGCTCCTCCGCTGCTGCTCCTCCTCTCGATACTCGTCCTACTATCGGCTCCTCCTCCCC
Organism: Pythium sukuiense; assembly: GCA_023334995.1. NCBI lineage: Eukaryota > Oomycota > Peronosporomycetes > Pythiales > Pythiaceae > Pythium > Pythium sukuiense. The sequence goes on from JAADVL010000409.1 coordinate 11,666, forward strand.
TGAGACCCTCTCGTGGGTGGATCGGATCCGCTCGCTACAATGGGTCTAATTCGGCACCTACGAAGGCCCTGGCGCTCGCTGTTGCGCCGCTGCGTCGCGCCTGCGACACCGCCCTCCGTCGCGCGCGTGCGTATCCAGTGCGTCTGCTGTCGGCCGCTGCGTCAAGCGCTTCCGCCGTGGGGAGCTCCGCTATAATTGAGCTCGGGGGCGCCGGCCGCCTCTCACGTTATTGCTTTGGGGACGCGAGAGTTTCCCACTCACACTTAGTAGCGTGGGGTGGGGTTGGGGGCGGGACAAGTCCGATACATTCCACAAGTGCAACGTCACACATGCACACAGACTGGACTGCGAATAGAGTGACATATAACCCGCGATAGTGGCATATAACACTATAACAGTGACACTGAATGTCACTATCGAGTGACGATGGCTGCCTTTTTCTCAATGGTCGTCGTGTTGACGCCGAGCTTTGTTTACCAAGAGCGTGCTGATGCCATCGGCACCGCGTGCGATGGACGTGACGCTTCGTATGATGCCGATTTTACTGTATGAGATGCTGATTATGCGTCTTCAAAACTCTCGTTGGATAGGATATGGTGCAGCGCGGCTTCGAACGTCGCCAGGTAGTAGCCCGACTCACTACGGCGTTTCTCCGGATCGCAGAGGCGATTCAGCAGCACCTGCGTCATGATGGGAGATGCGAGGTCGCTGTGGACGATCACATAGATGAAGATCGGCAGGAAATCGTCACCGCTGAGCACGTCTTCGTCTTCGTTTCGCTGGGCTTGTTCACTCGGAGAGGCAGGAGGCACACCACCGCCGGATGACACGTCGATCACCCCAGCGTCGGTTAAGGACATCCGCACTGTCGCCACTTGGGCCTGAGCCTTCATCTCAGCATGATACATACGGCGTTCCGAGCGATACAGCGAGTGGATCTGGTGCGCAGTCGCAACGAGCTTGCGCATTTTGTCAAGAGGGAGGAACGCGTCATCAATCTCCTTGATGCAGTCGATGACTGCACGCCAACTGCTCACGGAGATCTTGCTCACGGGGATGCCAAAGTAGCTCTGTGGCTTGCCACGCAACAGGAAAACTCGCTGGCGGAATTGCTGCTCCTTGTGGACGACTCGCATTCGCAGGTACGTGGTCAGGGCGGACATGAGCGGCACGCACAGTTTCTCTTCCAGCTCGTGGCGAATCGAATCGGACACGAGCTGTTGCAGCTTGTCACTACTGGTTAGCGCATCATCGCTGAGCAAGTTGCTGACGTACGAGTTGCGACGACCCAGCGATTCTTCGCTGAGATCCGTCGTCGAGTAGTACTTCATCAGCCGCTCCACATGGTCGCGCATCTCGTCGAATCGGTGTTCGAGCATGTATTCCTGCACACCGTCGAGAATGGTTCCGATCTCTTCCAACAGGTTCTTGCCAGGATCCACACCGTTCTGCTTCAGCTTCAGTAGAAATTTCTCACACGCCTTGCCTTCGGGAGATGTCGGGTCGTTCACTGTATGATACACATAGACGCGAAGCTCTCGCGAGATCGGCTGCGTGCGATTTCGGAGCAGGATGCCTTCGTGCGGCACATCCAAAAACTGCTGCAGCTGCTTCAGAGCGACTCCGTGGAGGAACGTCATAGGAGGTGGAGTGACGAGCGCAGCTGACACACGCAGAAACGCTTCGAGCACGGGGGCTCGATCGGATGCGACCTCTCGCGCTGAGAACGGCCCGTGGCCTCGACGAGGTGGGAACACGCAGTCGCTGACTCGCTCGGACAACCGGCATAACTACGAGAGCAGCAGAACTAAAGTGAGGCGACGGCGTGTAGGGTAGTGTTGCCATGCGTAGCGAATCTTACCTTTCGATATAACTTGTACAACTCCTTAAAGCGCTTCTTCGTAAACCACACGACGCCACTCTCAACATCAACGACACGGATAACATACTCCTGCAAACGCCACCACACATCGCACGATCAGCAACCTCGCATTCCCACTATGAGTGAGCCTCGTGAATGTTACCATGTGGCTATTTGAGCGGCTCTGCTTGGAGGCATTCTTGACGATGCGGATTGAGAGTGCTTGCCGAATTCCTGTCGTGGGGAACCAACTGTCAGACCCACAGACTCTACGAAACGAGAAATAATATTTGACTGCGCGCGCATCGCACCTTTTGCCTTCAGTAGCAGCGAATGCCACTCGTGGTCCGAAATCATTTTGTCCATATTCATCGTCATATCAATGAGCTAAACAACAACAGAAACCGTTAGAAAGGCAAACGAATAGCGCACCACCGCGGTAACAGCACTCACCATCTTCGACGGCTGAATCTTGGACACGATCATCGAACGCAGCATGTCGAGCTCATGCGATGAGATGACACCGCGACGGTAGATCTCACTCGCCTTTGACAGCAACTCAAACACAAGGTGAGGCTCGCGGTGTCGGATACGTTTCTCGGCCTCAGTTAGATCCAGCTTGCTCCGCTTGATCACGTCGATATTGGCCGTGCTGACGATGTTGTCCGGCTCAACCACAGTGTCGTCACCTTCTTTTGCTTCTTCACGCAGTTCCTCAGGCAGAAACTTCTTGTTCATCGAGTCCGACACCATTTGGTTGCTCTTGCGGATCGTCTCGCTGTCAAACAGAGGCGTCACGACGTCTTCCTGGAGATCGTCACCGTCCGACGCGAACTCCTTGCCATACAGCGTGCCGTCATCCTCCGCGAGAACGCTCGACTTTTCTGACTGGCCATCATCTGCTGTCAAGGTGTCGCTTGACGCTGGGCGGTCGCCCTTGCCTTCGAGCTCCTCTTCCAGCATACTCGGCCGCAGATCGTCGTCCAGCAGCAGCTCGCTCGGACGTTCATCCCCCGTCATGTCTTCATCGTCATCTCGTTCATCTTCAGACCGAACATCTCCACAGCCATCGTCGTCCGGAAGCTACAAGATACCAACACATCATCAGTGAGAAACTCATTGCCAATCGGCATGTGAGAGAGGGCGACTCACCCTCAGGAAGTCGTCAGGCAGAGGGTTCTTCACCGGGAATGACAGTGAGAAGCCGCCGCTGCCACTCGCTTGCTCTCGCTTGGTCTTGCTCTCCTCCTCGACTTCTTCCATGTTCAATATCGCCGTGATCGTGTCTTCCATCACGTAGGCGTTGGCCTCCAGCATCATAGTAAGCGCCGCCGGGTCCCATTTCCGGAAAATCGACTGCAGGATCTCGACGCCGCGAGCAATCGCTTCGGCATTCGGCTGCGGCTGCGGCGGCGGCGCTACGACAGCGCCTGCATCTACTGCATGCTGAGACGACGGCGTGGCCGATGCGTTGGACCCTCGACGCTTGGACGAGAAGAGCTTGCTGCTGAGGATGCTCTTCTTCTTTTCCTGGACCGGTGACGACATGGGCCGCAGCGCAGGGCTCAGAGAGACACCGTCACGGAGCTTCTTCGTCTTGGGGCGTGGCGCGTCGCCCGAACGCCACGTCGACTTGCGGCGGCCGTCATCCCCACTGAGGTAGAGGGCCGGGATCATCTTCACCTGGAACGGGTGAGCACACGCAGAACGCGATGGAGACAGCACTTGCACACACAGACGGATGAGGGGATGGGGAGTCTAGCAAGCGTCTTCGTGGCGTCGGGAGATCCGTAGAGCGCTAGTAATCGAGCGCGCACGCAGCGACGAGACGCGCTTCCTCGAGCTCTTCTGCTTCTTCTTTCACCCCAAATGTGTCAGGACAGCAAAAAGAGCACACACACTATCTGAGCTTTCTCTATCGGATACGAACCGTTGAATAAATTATGAAAGGGAAAGTGGCAGCAGAGATGATTGGACACAACGAAGTTCGAACGGGTCTATATGTGATTTAAGAGGTTCAACTGTACGACGCGTGCCTTCTGCCGGTTCGTATCGGAAAACCATGATGAACAGGTAGATTTCCAGCAGCAGCACGACGCAGAGCCCGATGATGAGCGTCCGGTGCCTGCTGTAGAGCTCCAGCAGCTTGCCGTGCGAGGCTTAGACGTTTACTCGCCTACAAGGCATGCCAGGAGTACTCAGATTTAATTGTAACCGCAGGGAAACGCGACAGAAAACCCTACGCGACGTCCATGCCGTCGTCGATACGCAAGATGAACTGGGGCTGCTCCACTATCATGGCCTTCATGCGATTGGCCATTTCGCTGAGCTAGGAAAGTGAGATGGATGGGATCAATGTGCGTGCAGTTTCAAAGAGCCTATTGGGCTGGGTGGGGACTGTACCTCGGCGATCTTGGCTTCGAGATCCTGACGCGAGAGGCGTTCCATGGCCTGCTGACTGCAGTTGTTGATTCCGTTGCTTCCTGGAGTCATGGGCTTTCCTGCTGCATGGAGGAAGTCGCTTTGATTTTGATTGTGATTCGGACGGATACCTCCAGGCGGAGCTGCTGGTGACGTGGACTTGCTTGGCATTCGTGGCACAGAGATATCGAGATTCATAGGGTTCTATATTGGATTCAAGAGGTTCAACTGCACCACACGCGCCTATTAGAACACCACGACGAACAGGAAGATGACCAGCAGCAGCACGATGAAAAGCTTGAGGATGAGCGACCGGTTGCCGGACACCATGCTGTAGAGCTTCAGCAGTTCGCTGTGCGAGGCTTCGACGTTTGCTTGTCTACAAGGCCATTCAACAACGCAGTGAGTCCTCGTATGCAGAAGAAAGGCAGCAGAAGGGAAGGAGAATGGACTTACGCGACGTCCATGTCGTCGTCGATACGCGAGATGATCTCGCCTTGCTCCGCCACCATCGTCGCCATGCGCGTGTACATACCAGTGATCTGTACAGTGGATTAGAGTCGTCAGTTTCTTCAGTCTCAGTGAGTGTGTGGGGACGTGAGTGTACCTCGACAATGGTGCTTTCGACATGCTGTGCATTCTGGAAGCGGGCCTTGGCATCCTGCCGTGAAAAGTGCTGCATGGCCTGCTGGCCGCCGTTGTTGATCCCGTTGCTTCCCGGAGTCATGGGCTTCTGCTGTTGCATGAAGGGACTCGCTCCCAGATTGCCTTGTCTTCGACGCAGACCTACTGGTCCTGCCGGCGGAGCTGCTGGCATCCCTAATGAACGAGATCAGTCAGTGCTTCATGAGCAGCTTCAGTGTGGCGAACAGAACACGACTCACCATGATTCATGTACGGATTCGCGGGTTCTCCGTTGGTGTTGGGTTGCCGGTCGGCGTTCAGCAGCGGTGCACGCGCCGGATCTTCGGGCCGTCGGAATGGATTCGACTGGGGATTGGTCTGTGGAGTGGCGGCCGGTGTCCGCGAGAACAGCGGCGACGTGAGCTGCACCATCGGCCCAGCTCCGCCGTGGGAGAACTTGCTTCGGCGCGTGCTTCGCTCTCGAATCGTCGCTGTGTGCTGCTGCAGCGCGACATGGAACTGCTTGGCATTCTTCGCGCAGCGTGACTTCAACGACTGCGTGATGACGGAGAAATGGGCCTGGTGGTGGCCCTGACTGCGTCCTCGCTGCGCGGTGTTGATGGTCTGCTGGAACATCTGGATGTTCTTCTCAATGGCCGCGAGCTCCTTCTTGAGCACGTCCGTGAGCGTCGCGATCTGCGCCGTCGGGTCGTCTCCGATGATGGACTTTTTGGTCACGAGGTCCTGGAGGTCGCGCAGGAACAGCTCCTGCTGCCGGAGCTGGTCGGCGATCTGCTGCGCGCGGCGTGCATCCTGTGAGAGAGGCCTGTGGGTCTGCGGCTTGCTCACGCCCGTGTCGAAGAGCACCGTGATCTTGACGAAGTCGCTCGTGCGATCCATCTTCCACGTCGCCAATGTCGCCACGCGTGCAGTCGACCTGATAAATCCCACTAAGTTCGATAATGTAACTCCGGTAGAGTAACCGTACTTAGATTAATATGGTTATATCGGTAAATACTTTCCTGGGACTGGTTCACGACCATCATTCTGAAAACGCCAGCAGCAAGGAAGGGCATCATCAACGGAACGGAAGAAGACGGCGACGACGAAAATGGACCGCGAGGAAATAGCGTTGCGCGCCAAGATCCAGGCCATGAAGAACGTGCTGCAGGTCAGCTCGCGGCCTGGGAATATGCATGCGAACAGCTACACGCATCGCGCACCGGCCGCGTCGTTTGCGAAGCCGTACGCGCCGTATTACAGCCGCAAGCCGGCGGTTCCTGTCAACAAAACGTGGACTCGCACGGGCAATTCGACTGGTAAGACGACGGCGCCGACGCCTGTGGTGGCTACTCAGAGCGCCAATCGCGTGTGGGTGAACGCCAACGCTGTGCGTGTGAGTCCTGCGGCCTCTGCCCCGCCAGCGCCGATGAGTTTCGCCCAGTAGGTCTCGTTTGAATCTCGTCGGAGCTGCTGCTGTGGAGGGGACTTAGTGGAGAGTGTCTCGGATTTGTAGGCGAGTGAGGAGTAGGATGCAACTACAGGTGCTGCGACTGGAGGACGGCGAGTACACGAAGGCCAACGGAGGCTTCTCGCTCGTCCGGTCTGACGCGCTCAAGGCGAAGGCAGCCGGGGTCGCCACGAGGGTTCCTTCGAATGGCTACGGTGAGCTCCAGTCGGTCGGTCTCTCGGCCTTGATAGATCTTCTAGGACTTACATCGTGGTTGTATGGCACTAGTGAGCCGACGGCCGACGATGGGCAGTGCTGCCTCGTACGTGGGAAGACTGTGCAGCCAGAGAGCGACGTCTTGATTTTACGGACTGTATTCCTTGGCTGTGTAGGACACGCGCACAGCTCGTCGTGAGTCGAGCGCGAGCAGTGACTCGCACGAAGGCGAAGACCCGCGTTCGTACGGAGTACTGTCGGTTCTTTAACAAGTTCGGCAAGTCAAGGAGAACCCCCCTGGCGGTCGCTAAGAGACGTACACACTAACAGATACCGTGGCTGTTGTAGGCTACTGTAACAACAAGAATGCGTGCAAGTTCATCCACGATAGTCGACGAGTGGCGCTGTGTCGCGACTTCGCCAAGGGAGACTGCAAGGACGACAAGTGTCTCCTGTCCCACGACAAGGTACAGTCAATGCTATTGATCACTAGTGGCCACTATAGCCTGTGTGAAGCTCACCTGGTGACTTGATGGTAGAACAAAATGCCTGTTTGTACGTTGTTTCTTCGTGGCGCGTGCACGCGCGACGACTGCCGCTTCCGCCACGTGAAGGTGAGCGGTCTGGCGCAGGTGTGTGAGGCGTTTCGGAACGGGTACTGCTCTCAAGGCGCCGCGTGCACGATGAAGCACGAGCTTCCACCGGCTGTGAAGAAGAAGAGGTCACTGGAGACGCCTTTGAGCAGTGAAGCGGACGGAAAGCCGTCAAAGAAGCAGCCGAGGCAGCCGGAAGAAAGCGAGTCAAGAGCAGGTACGTTGTCCGTGCCTGATAGGGTAGAGTCTACAGAAAGAATGAGTCCGGTTGCTGTGGATGAGAGTGGTGACGGGACGACGAATCCTCAGCCAGCCAGCGCTTCGGCCGGGACGCTGTCGATTCGTCCGAATATCCGCTTTGCACCCCGCAACGCAGGGCTCATGCCGGCGCTTCTGTCGCTGCGGAAGAGGCCGGTGGCCCCACGCGAGTAGAACATCAGCAAGAAGATCATGAAAGCCACAAACATCCTCAAGGGGTCATGAAGAGCCTCGAAGGCCATACAAAAACAAACAACAGTGTGGGATAACAACAGAGAAAAAGAGGCTTGCCAACACATACAGCTAGGAAAACCTTGATCATCACATGTAGTGGAGTAATTCACTCCATGCCCAACCTCCATCGACTGCTCGGGCACTCAGAACCACAGTCCCTCGCGAGCCTCGCGGTCCTTGAACTCACTCGACGTCACTGCCAGCACGGGAGGCGCGACCTGCTGCACTGTCGTGCCGAGCTTCGGATGCGAGACCAGAATCGAATACTTCTCCACACGAGTCAGCAAGTCGCCGTTGATAGCCGCGTAGTCGAACTTGCCGATCACATCCGTATAGCCGTCCTTGTAGAACTGCGTCTGCTTGCTGCGTGTCGTGCCAGCGCCTGTACCAGTACCGGATGCCGATACCGACACCGATACCTTGGCGTACGCCTTCACGTAGCAAGAAGGTACAGGGAGTCCGTTGTGGAGTACTTGCAGGAAGCCCGCCTGCTTGGTCACGATGACTTGCAGCTGGGAGGTGAAGTACGATCTCGTGAGTTCGATGGGCGCCGCAACACTCGAGACCGCGCGACTCGATTCCGTCTCACGGATACGAAGCAGCATCGGCGAGGCTGCCAGTTCGGTCGGCATCTTCCACACCGTCGTGGAAAGACCCTGCGTCTCCGTCTTGAGCTCGATCGGCAGTTGTTGATGCGGCTTGATCAGCAACAGACTGGACTTGGATGCCGCCGACTCGGAAAACGAATCGAAAGGCGCCGTCGAAAACATGAGCTCGACGTCGATGCGGTAGAATGAGATCTCGCACGCACCGAGATTCTGGCTCGTCAAGTGGACTTCATCGCCCTTGACTTCAGCAGTGAGACGCACTTCACCATCGTCAGGCACAGCCAGCGATGTCGATTGCTGTCCCGCCTCACTTCGACCTGGTTGGCTGATACGCAACCCCTCCTGCGCACGGGTCAATGCAGCGTGGCGCAGTACATCGTACTCAACCAACACCTCTTGCAACCGCGAGAAGCGCTCACGCCAACGGTCGTTCTCGAGCTTGGCATACTTCGCGACGTTGCGACGAGCGATTGGGAAACTGGACGAAGCCTGGCTCTGGGCTCGGAAGAAGTCGAGGTACGCGTCCATGTAATCACCAGCGATCGAGAACTCGGTTGTCACCGTGACGACTCGCGAGCCACTCGTCTGAGACATCTTCAAGGCCTTGGCGCGTTCAAACACCGGCAGTGCGTCTTCGATGCGGTGGAAGAGAATGAGAAAGTACGCCATGACGAGCAACTGGTCAGGAGTGAGCGAGGCGCGAAGACTCAGCGTCTGGCACAGTATGCGATAGTACTCACGTGCCTTCTTGTGCTGCACCCGGGGCGGCTCCTGGCCACAGCTGGAAGCGACGATCTCCGATGGTGAGCTGGAGAAAGCCGACGAAGATGATACTTTGCCCGACACTCGATGCGCGCGACGAGAGAGCAGCGGCCCGAACTCGGTGTGGTCGAAGCTGAAGCTGGCATCGAAGCGCTCTTGGTGGTAGATGCTGCTGCTCAGCTGGACCACGCTCGTGTGCACACCCTGGCCGAGCGCCTGCAGGAGTGAAGTCTTCGCTGAGATGACTTCTCGCATGCCGACGAAGTCGCTGTGCAAGAACGCGTACTTCCAGATCGACTCGACGAACACCCATCGCTGGCGCAGATACTTCGTCACACCAAGATAGAAATCGCGCTCGACACAACGCCACGCCAAGGTATCCAACCCAAGCTTCACGATCGCAGTCTCCTTCGCCATGAAAGTCACCACATCGTCGAGCGAGCCACGTGTAGCGACGTCACTCCACGACGTCAAATCCACAGCGGTGGCGTTCGGCACGACAGTGATGGGGTTAGTGAGCTCGTCGTCGGTAGACGCCCACGCCACGACCTTCCCTTCAAGCGATGCGTGCGTTGGGTACTGAGTGAACAGACCCACAGCAGGGAAGTAGAAGTCGAATGATAGTGTCTTCGTGTCGTGGGGTGCCATTTCAATGACTTCGTTCTTCGTGTAGAAGGCGCTGCTGGTCAACGGGATCGAGCCGCGAGGGATCTGCATCAGCAGGTTCACATCCTTGAGTCGCTTGGAGCCGATGTTGCTGACGCTCACGATGCAAGTGTAGATGCGATTCACGATGAACTCACGTGCCGGACGAATGTCAGCGAAATCGCTGGACTGTGCCGACGTGCGATCGGCCTGCGAGACAAGTCGCTGCTTGATGATCAGCGTCGAGTTGGGCTCTGGGCTGACTTCGCCAGGGCCAATTCCTTGGTGGTAAAGCACGACATCGGCCACGGCATCGATTTGGACGCGGCTACCACCGGCAAGGAGCTGCACTGAAGTCGGCATCACGTCGCTGGCCGCAAGATCAAGCACTGAGATCGCCAGAATGCCTTCGGTGAAGGATCGCAACGCTTCGGGGAAGTAGGACGAGAGGAACGCCTGGTTCGGCAGAGGCGTACGTACCCGTGCCACCAAATACTCCGCGTAGTCCTTCCAGAAGTTGTTGCGGCCGTCGAGATGCGGCTTTTGCGATCCAAAGAACCGCTTCTCTTGCAGGCGACGCACCTTGCCAGGCAGCAAATACGGCTGGGCTCGGCGCTTCCTCGCCTGGCGTAGCTTTGCTTGCATTTCCTCGTCTGCTCCAACGCTGTCTTCATCTCCATCTACTTGATCGAGATCGAGATCTTGGCTGGGCTCGTCGTCTTCACTGTCAATGCTCTCGACACCGAAGTCATCTTCTTCATCGTCTTTGGGAATGAGTTTTGCCAGCTCCGCACCACCCGTCACAGATGATTTGGCTTTCAGCGTCGACGAATTCGCCGGCGAGGTCGGAGAGTAGGCTGGCGAGGTCGGAGAGTAGGCAGGAGAGGGTGCCATGGACATTTGCATCTGTTGCTGTTGCATTTGTTGATGCTGCTGTTGTTGCTGCTGCTGTCGCTGTGCCATCTTCATCTTTCGCACTTTCACTTGTTCCTCAGTGCTTTCGGACTCGGTTGATTCTGTATCTGTTTTGCCGGGTTTCACGAGACCTTGCGAAAGCACCGAGCCAAATATGCGGCTCAACTCGCTTCCATTCGTGCTGCCACGACCTTCTACAATAGCATCAATCACGTGCTGACACATCGTCACTGTCAGCTCTGCCGTCTCAGCACGCTCGGCGACCATGAGCTTCTCGATCACACTCAACTTGTGGAAGACCCCCGCGTGAGCGTAGCGCTGTCGTATCTCTTGCTTGTCCTCCAGTATGAACAGGTCGACGAGCGACTTGGATACTCTCGCGTCCACAAAATGCCGAACGTGTTTGGTGAAGAAGACTGGATCCTTGCGGTAGATGAAGACGTTGAGCTCGTCGCACGCGTTCTTCATGTAGAACGCGATTTTGTCGTTCATGGTCATCTTGTGCCAGTTCTTCAGCTGCGCGATGAGCGCAGGAATCGACGTGTCCGTGCAGAGCGCCGCCCACAGATCCATTGCACCCTCTAACGTCTCGTACAACGCGTACTTGCTGGAGAACGTCTTGCTGAAGGTTCGACTCTGTCCCAGTCGGAGGACATCATGGTGCTGAATTTGCATGGAGGGAGTACTCAAGTCGAGCGCTTCGTCTGGGCTGAGTCGAACATCTCGTTTGGCGAAAGATTGCGACAAGGCCGCAGTGCTGATCTGCGACTCGAGTGCCGCCACTTGCTTCGATTCAATATCAAAGGACACGATCACGATTTCGAGGTGCGGCGCCAACGCTTGTGCATAGAGCGGGATGTCGCTCAAACACACAGCATAGCGACCGTCTGCATCGATTGGAGAGCACGCGAGGGCACTCGACCCACCTTGTAGGAACGAAAGGCCTCTCGCCATTAGACGTGCTGGATGGCCACGTTGTGCCGCGTGCATACACCCTAGACGGCAGTGTTTCTTTCGCGCATGGAAACCTTCGTCTGCCACCTCTTCTCCATCTCTCACAATGAGCTCCTCCAAATCGACATCATCGATGACCAGTGGAGTCTGCAGCAAAGTTGGTTTGGGCAACGACGACGCTCCAAGCAGCCGCAGTGACGCGGGATTCGCGTCCACGAATGCTCGTCGCTGGAGAATATACGCGTACTCGTCACTCAATTTGCGCTTCATGAGGAACTCGTTCGCGTTGACACCCGAACTGAACACATCGGCACGACGCGGGGAGCTATTCACTGCGACGGAAAGAGACAACTTTGTGGACGATCCGTCCAGCACTCGCTTGATGACGACCCAAACTTGAGTCGTACGAGGGTTCGCTTGATCAATGCTGATGTTCAGCCATGCCTTGCTATCTCGCGGAGAGATGCGTACGTCGAAGTCGTTCACGAGCAGCAGGCCCGGCGGTGTTTGTGTCCCATTTGGGCTTGACTGGACGACGACGTCGTTTGCAGTGGAGTCTTGTATCGCATCGGTCGATACGTGGACAGTGTACTTGAGCCCGAGTGGACGCAGCATGATCTCGAACTCTCCAACTGCACGCGCTTCGAACGCCATGGCAATCGGCTCAGCGTGCTTGTTGCGAACACACGATAAGCGTGCATCTTCTACGATCGTAGGATTTCCGTGACGTCTGCTGACACGAGAAATCACGACGAGACCCTTCGCAATCCATTGCTCCAGGAGATGCGAATGAGCACGTGGCACCGGGAATTGAACCGCATGGTTCAACTTACAGTACGTGACTTGTGAACCCCCTACACGCTGATTCGGCAACTCCCACTTCCAGTACTTCCTGTGCTCCGGAACGAACGTGGCAATGACTCCCCGCACGAATGTGAGCTCCCCGAGACTGATCTCGCCATTTTCGTCAGTCTGAAGAGTCTGCATGATGGAGCCACGGAAGTGGATGTGCTCAAAGCTCACTTGCACGTCTTGGTGTGGACGCGGCTCGCCGTTGTGGCCCAACACTGCGATGTAGTACTCGAACCGCGCCGTCGCATTTGGTGAAGCTCTTGCCAATGGGCGGCGCAGGAAGTGCGGCGTGAATGTTGAATCGAATTGAGTGACGCGTTGCACACCAAATGTCTTGGACGACTTGACCAGAGGCAAGCGATGAAGATCGACTGTGTCGGACGAGTCGGACCTCACTCGAGCGGAGATATCGACCGTGACACCTTCAGCATCTAGCGGGATCGGAAACGTGCATCGCCCCTCCATTAGCTCCTTGACAGAACCAAACGACTGCACCACCTTGTGTGAGACTCCCGCACTGGACGACTTGTTGACGCTCGCAAAGCTGATCGTGGCCTTGATATCCGTGAGCTCCTTCGTTGTCACAGAGTGTCTGCTCCTCGTGCCAACGAAGAGATGAGGGCGAGCCAACACCGTCGCTTCTTCTCCAGGACGGAGCTGCTCCGAGTCGATGTACAAGTCCGCTGTGAGCGTGAATGTGGCTTTCGTGTAATGAAACGGCTGAAACAGATACCCGAAGTCACCGTGCTGGAAGACGATGCCAAACGAGTCGGAAGCGGACTCTCCTGGCTGGCGGAACGGGACCACAATCACGCCACTACCGTCGGTCGGGTGAAATGCTCTCGGAGGTTGTGCCTTGCTGTTGCCATCCTTCAGGTTCATCAATTGGAGTGAAGCGTCCTTGAGCACTACGCCCCGTTCATCCAACACCGTGAACTCGTGGCCGCGAGACGTGACGCGCTCTTCATGACGGAGGTATCCCTTCCGCAGAATGGCTCGGCAGGTAGTATCGTTCTCAAATACTTCGACCACGAACAAACCGCGACGGCCAGTCGCATTCGGCGAAAGCTTGGCGTGCACTCGCGACTTCTGCCACGGCGACAAATGACTTAAATCGATGCGCTGTTCTTCATTTGGCAGCAGGCCGTCGAGCGAGATGTTGCTCGGCACCTCATGTCGCAGTCGTGTGTAGTAGTCGGCGGTTCGGACCTCGTACACCTGCACGGTGAGCGTCTTCACGTTGCGAACGTTCACGAAGAACGCCAGCTCGTCTCCAGGCCCGAAGTGCGAAGTGTTGGACTTACAGAACGAGATCTCAGTCTGGGACGACCACTCGGACAGCTCCTCGCCCTTGCGCGGTAGCTTGGCTTTCCAAACGGAGAGCTCCCCGCAGCCAGAGACCACCATACACTCGGCCTTCTGTTCGTCGACAAACGCTTTCGTGAGATACTGGCACAGGAGTGTATCATCATCGTCCGTAAGCTGGCTGCACGACCATAACTCGAACAGCGCGTCCTTGATCAGCGCCAAGTCGTCTGCTGCGGCCAGCTTTCGACCAAACATCTTCTTGCTCACTTGGTCAACGCGAAGCTCCGTTGTTGGCTGCACGAAGTTGGCCTCCGTCGAAGGTTGTGGTGGTTCAAACACGACCAGTTGGTCTGCTTGGTCGTGGCGAATCTTCACAAAGCACGGGTTGGAGCGTGGCACCTGCAAGTACTGGAATAGCTTGGCCTTCATCACTTCAGCATCCTCCATGTACAATAGTTCCCGCAGCTGCTCGTGGAGAATGACAAAGCGAAGCGTGTTGGCGCACGGGCCAAACACACTCAAACCCTGAAGATACTCTTCGGTGGTCTTGAGCTTGGTTTCTCGCTTGACGTCGTCTGACACATGCGAATCGGAGCTAGTATCCGTCCGACATGCATGCATCAGTTTGATGTACTGGAGTGCCAGCTGCGCGTCATTGCAACAGAACTCGGGTACTTTCTCCAAAAGCTCGTTCAGCTGAGGCAGCGATAACTTCGTGTGGACTTTGCGGAAGCCGAACACTTTGCCATCTCCATCGGCCGCGTGATCCTTGATGTCCTGGAGAATGGTGCCGAAATAGCCCTCCAAGTGGGTGTACTCGAACACGAACTCATCCAGAAACAGCTCCAGAACCCACGATGACTGCTCCGTGGTGAGCTGCACGCACTCCGACGTCGCCTCATAGCCCACCATCTCCCACTCCGTCGACGCTGCTTTCACAACGTGCTTGAAGTAGAGCTCTCGGGCGTAGATACTCATGTCCCCAAGGTCATCTCGTGCCAGTTTCTGGATGTCATCACGCTCCGTGACTGGTTGCAGTTGGCGAAGGCACTTGAGTATCCGATGCTCTGTCGAAATCAACTCGTTGCTGTCCACATCAAGTGAGTCCCCCATGAGTTAGAAGTGTATCCCACGTTGTTAGTGTGTAGCTCAACAACGTACGATACAGTCGTCGGGTTCGGCTCCGCCTGGTTCCAGTTCGCATCCACATTCGCCGGCGCCGGATCACTGAGCACGACCCCGATCTCCGTCGCCACGCGCGCGCTCAACCTCTTCACCTCCGCCTCTGGCTTGTTCAGTCGCTTTGCCACCTCCAGCTCCAGCAGCGCAAGGCGGTTGGAGATCCGCGCGGCCTTTCTGTTGAAGTTCTTGTCCTTCAACTCCGCCACACTGGCCTCCAGCTCCTTGGTTTGACTCGTTAGCAGCGCGTCTGCCTTTTCGTCTGTCTGGTGGCTACTCGCATCCAGCAGCTCCTGCGCTTCCAGCAGCGTGCACAGCGCCGCGCGGTACTGGAAGTCTGACGTCGCGAGGCCCTGCGGCCCGAACACGAGCGCCTTCTTGGCCGCCAGGTCGGGCGCCAGCGCCAGCGTTTCCTCCCACGTGAGCCACTGGTCCTCCGTGAAGCCAGCTCCCGCTGCGGCGCCCTCCGTGGCGAGCGCCAGCTCGTACGCTTCGTCCATGAATGAGCAGCGCGCCAGTTCGACTTGTGGGCTTGGTGGCGAATTGGGAAGTGACAGCTGAAGAGGACTGGGCAGATTTGACTGTGAGACGACCCAAAAAACGAAGAGAGATATGAAATCACTCTGGGTGATTGGGTGAAGCGATGATTTATACGACGTCGCAAATACTAGTAGGCTGAAAAGAGAGTACTATTTCTCACTTTGTGCCACCAAGACGACACAAATGCAGCGTTTATAGGAGGGTAGGTATTGTGGGATTTGTGTTATTTGCCGAGCACCTTGGGGCTAAATATCCGACTCGGAAAGGGCATAAATCAGGGTTACACAACCACTCTATTTGGGGTTACATTGGCAGTTTTGCCTGCGTTAAAATCCTCTGATGTGAAGCAGTTGTTCTCAGCTCTGTGTCCCATACGCTGGATGTGGGTAGTGACGCCGACGTGCTGGCAACCGCAGTTGCCGCACGACGGTGATTGGCCCACAGGCAAGCCGTAGCTTGAACCTGCGAGGTGTCGCAGCACGTGCCTTTGGCACGGACCAGCCGCGATTGGTTAGAACCAATCACGGTGAAGTCTGATTGGCCAATAACCTGCTGGGACACGGCCAACCATGGGACATGGAAATGGTTGGCTGCCAGCCACAGAACACAAGAGAACAACGGCAGCGCCGACGCCAGAGAACAACCAAACCAATCAAATTCATTCGGTCATTTACCACACAAACCTCAAGTCGCCTCCCCACAACTAC